>PVJO010002119.1:0-151751 GCA_004026905.1 Hystrix cristata | reverse complement strand
TCAGCTCCCTTAGCTTCTGGATGATGCAAGAAGAAATGGAATGAAGGGGAGAAATACTTCCAACATGGAGGTATCATGTTCACATTTCTAAAAAAATACTGTCAGGTGATCATAGAACCTTCTAAGATATATTTTAAGTGATTTTCCCCTAAAATTTTGACTCTATTCTGTTTCTTACTCAGTAGTTTACATTTTAGTCGGGAAGATTTCAAGTAAAATAATTCAGTTTAAACATACAAAGTGCCTTCTGTTTAACATAAATATGTTGACCTTGGATACAGTTTTCTTTCAATTACTGGAGACTCCAAACTCTAGTTATTTATAGTTATCTGTTAGATTGAAATAGGTACTGAGCAAAGTAGAGGGCCAGGAAAGAAGCAAAGATTTCACAGTGTTAGCTCCCCCACAGGCCAGCAGCCTGGGAATATTAGCATTTGATACTTGATGCTGGTGGAAGGACTGCAAAGGGCAGAAGCCCAGCAATGAGGTAAAAATGGTCCAGAGCAAGGCGTCCTAAGAGAAAAGGCAGATAATAATGGGAGAATTATATAGTTGCTTATGAGCAAAACCACAGCGCAAGGGGTGATGGACCCATTGATAAAATGTATTAAACGCCAGAGTTTTTGAGTCAGCCTCAGTTAAAATAGTAAAATCACAGATTCCAATTCAGTGGAGCTTCACAAAACCTCCAAAGAAACTGTAGAAAGGAGTATTTGAAGAAAGTAAAGCATCAATCAGGTAGAAGCAGAATAAGAAAGGTTAGTTAATAGCCATAAGGACAGTGCAGATTAAAGAGTTCAGGGCCTAGAGATGTAGTTCGGTTGTGGAGCGCTAGCTCAGCGTTCACAAGAGCCCAGATTCAGTGCTCAGCAACACACACACACACACACACACACACACACACACACACACACACGACCTCACGATCTGGATCAAAGCCCATTTCTGCCACTTAGTGGTTAAACCTGGACAAGTTATAAATATTAAGGCCGATAATTGCTGTTGCTAAGGTTGTTTAATAAATTAAAATGTTAATTAAATTTACTATGTCATATTTAGTACAGATTTAATGTTACAAAATGTAAAACTATTAGAAGGATTCCATAGACAGGTTTGCTCTTGTTTTAGTAATAATTACAGCAGTTACTATTGAAGGCATGCTTGAATTTTGTCTTGTCATGAAATTGTTTATTGGTCATCTTTAGTATCAAAAGGTTTGTTTAAATTATGATTTTTCAGGATCTTTGCCTCCAAAGTTTAAGAGTGTATGTGTTTGTTATTACACTTACTGTTTGTTATACTGCATTTAAAGGAGACAAATATTCATTTAAAGATGTGAACTCTGTTTGCCACAGGAAATTTCTTATTAACTCTGTTATAATTAAGAATCTCCTTATGATCTAACCTAACTGATCCTATTATAATCTGCTTAGCAGTCTATAAGAATTGAGCATTTTATTTTTAAATTAGTAATATCACATGAAAGCAATCTCCTCACTTAAAGTATGCTTAAATAAAAATTTGAATAGGTATTTGTAAAAGGTTTAATTTAAAATATAACGCAATATCTCATTCTTCCAAATGATATAGCATAATTTCTTATGTAACAGTTTTTAAACTTTTTGTCTCTGGATTCCTTTTACTCTTAAAAATTATTGCCAACTCATTTTTTGCTTATGACCTTAAATATACTGGTATTTATCATATTAGAAATTCAAACTGATAAATTCAAAATTTTTTAATTTATCTAAGTTCACAGTAATAAACCCCCATATATTAATATAAACATTTAAAAATTTAAAACCCTGTATTTTCCAAAACAAAAAATTGAGCAAAATGGCACTGACATATAGTTTTACAAATCTCTTTAATGTCTAACTTAATATGTTAATTAAATACAGTTGTAAAAACTGCCACAAAGAAAAATGACAAGATCCCCTGAGAGAGATAAAAGGATACCTAGCATGTTCTAGTTGATTGAGGAATAATTCCCTGAGGAAATGACACATAATAAATCAAGGTCTGAGCCATGAGCAGAAGGGAGGCAGGCCAAGGGAACAGCAAGTAATAAGACCTTAGATGTGGAAGTGGGGGATACATTTGGGCAGTGGAAGGCTGGCCACTGTGGTTTGAATATTTTGGGTGAGGTAGTGATCAGCACATGACGAGGCTGTGCACAGAAGTTGTGGCCATGAGGGCCACATGGACAAAGGCAGTTTTTAATTCTACAAGCAGTAAGGGACATTAATTGGTTTTAGAAGAGGGGTAGAGGTGATGACTTACCTAATTTGCATATTTTAAAATATCATTCTTCTGCTTATGGAGAATAGATTGAAATGGTAGAAAGAATAGATATAGGAAAACAGTCTAAAATGTGTATAGTCAAATATGCAAGAGATGATACATACTTAGGGAGCAGGGCAAGGTGGAAATGCTGATTGCTTGGAGATGAATGGTGAACTCCAGGAAAGTGACTTAGGTTTTGTCTTTCCTCAACTCATCCATTTTCATCTAACACACATGGTTTTGTTCTCAAGTTTAGTTAAAAAAAAAAAAACTATCAAAATTAGAGCATGAAGCAGAGATGAGGTAGGGACTTGGATTTATCATCACTACTTTGGTAGAAATTTAGGAAGCATGTCATTGTTTATTCTTTCAGAATTGTAGCATTTTTATATTCTGTACATTTTAGAAATGCTATAGAATTGCATTCTTAAACGAAATTATTCACAGTTCTAATGCTTTGAACAGCCAGTACTTGAAGTAGTATTTTTTTTTTTTACCAGGCAAAGCTATTATACTTCTCTTCATTTTACTCACTTTATGTTCTCAGAGCTGGGTAGTTGGTTAAAATGGAATCTGTCCATCATTGCAGTAGCTGTCTCAAGCACCCAGATGTCAGGGAGTTTCTGCCGGGAAGGGAAAACAGCTGTTTGGAATGGGCAAGGTGTACAGGATACTGCAAAACATGTCAAGAGTTTTATCAGGGGAGTGAGATGACAGTTGGTAGCAGGAAAAGGGGGAGCAGACACTGGAACATGTCTAGAAAAATAAAATTTGCTTGTGGCTTCGGTGATAGCCTAAAAACTTCAAAAATGCTCTGTGTTGTGGAATCTTATATCTGTGTGGCTTAGTATATCCAACCAACCTTGTTTAAGTGCAAGCCACAAGATCAGCAGATTGTAAATACACCTTGATCAGTCAGTCAGTGCAATTCAGCCTGGTTTCAGACAGACAGGCAGTAGACTGAGTAGTTTTATAACTGGTTTATGAAAGTTTTGCCTGTGATTCCAATATATATAGGGCAGCAAAACATTCTATTTTAACCTCAGCAAGAAGTAGAATCTGATTTGTTACTATTATGAAGAACTTCACAAACATAGTAAAACGAAGTGAATTTGCAGGGTCTTAGCTTTTCATTGAATTGTTACTTTAGTTTTCACTCTTTTTTTAAAATTAAATTAATTCATTCATTCATTTTATTTAGACAGGGTCTCACTATGTACTTCAGAATGGCCTTCTGCTCACTAGGTAGCTCAGGGTGGCTTCAAATTCTTGGCTATCCTCCTGCCTCAGCATCTCAAGTGCTGGGATTACAGGTATGTGCCATCACTCTGGTATAGTTTTAACTCTTACCATTAGTAGTACTTGACTCATTAGCTCTGAAAAAAATAGATTTTTCTCTTAAAATAACTGCATGTAGCTGTCCTATAGAATCTGTATGAGACACTTTGATGACCGCAACAACTTTCTTAAAATTGTACACACTTTCTATGTAAATTAACCTCTGTTTGTGAGATATATTAAAATCCAGTATCACATGTGTTCTCAAGGGCAACTGGCCAGTATTTTTTCCCATTCTTGGTGAAGGCTTGCAGCTGACATTTGGAAAATATTTTCATATTCCTCATTTGACTTAAGCAGATGTGTTTACTTTGATGTGTGTTCACTTTACTCTCATTACATGTGCCATGTACTTGCAGTGTGTTTTTATTTATTATGGCAATGGATTAGGCCTTTTAGAAAGTCATGTAGCTTTGGAATATAAAGGTAATATTTCTCCCAAAATTATCATTCTTAATTGTAAAGCCTTGACATATTCTCTTACAGATTTTTGAAAACTGTGTTAACAAGTTCAGGTACTGTGTATGCAATGTGTATGAAATGCAAAAGGAATTCGGTGGAATGAGTTTTAAATAGTATTGATCCCCGATTCCAAATGTTGTCAATCAAGATAATACGTAATAGTAGTTCTAGCAACAGCTGGAACTACTTAGTTTAGCTAAATAGTTTATGGCAGGCTTTTACAAAACAGATTCACTGATACTTCAGTAGACAGGTAGGTGGATTATTTCTTGTTTCTTAAATCCACTGGTGTTGATTTTAGAACCTTTGAGTTGAGGAAGGATTTTCAGAATTATAAATTCTCATAAACACCATTTAAATATTCATCTGAAGTTTTAGAGTTTAAGCATAAAATACCATGCTTTAAAAAAATATTTTCTTTGTGAAATCAAATTAAGAAAGGCAACTTGGTGAAATAAAAGGAGGGCTGGATTAAGATTTGGGCGATCCCAGATTTAGGACCTAGAATTTAGGAATTGCTTCATCTTCAATAAAGAAAGGTGATTAGACTAATTCAGGTTTTTTGTTGTATGTTTTTCAGTTTGGTAAAACAATTCCCCTTTGAAAGCAATTGTAAAGCAAATCTTAAAGAAAGATGATATAAGATAAGACCTTCTGCAGGTAGTAATGTCAGGGTCTGGGATTATCTCCATAGTCTTTTCCCACTTCTGTAGCCATGACCACTCTCCCAGCTTCTCAGTCTGTGGGACTGTTCTGCACAAATGCTGCATTCCACACGTAAGAGTTGGAAGATTCCCAGACTACATTAACTGTCCCCTTTTCAGCACTAAAAAACTTTGGTTGTATGTTAATGCTTTCATTTTATAACTTAGAAAAAGTATGGAATGTGGATGGACCAGCTTTCTTTCTGCTGATGGCATTTCCAATTTGTCGTGTCCTTGTCTCTTCTATCCTCCTGGTACTCTGCGAAGTTTTCATCTGCTAGTTAGGTAATCACAATCAGCTAATGGAATCTCAAAAGGGTATGTTTGCAATCAGTAGGAATAATTCCTTGATGAGTCTACAATAAAAATTCTGATTCCTTTCTCTTTAATTACGAGGCATGTATTTAGGAGGTGCTATAGTAAAGTCTAGAGGAAACCAAAAAAGTTTTTGATGAACCTGAGGGCTAATAGTTTTACTGGAAGTATAGTGGGAAACATTGTTGCTGGGATCTAGTAGAAAATTGTTCCTCCCCCATTCCATGTGGTTTTGGTATAGTTGGCTTCCATTATGGTACTTGTATATCTCCCATTATGTTAAAGAGATATAAGTTTTGGAGAAAATACACTATATTATTGCTATGTGTGTGTGTGTGTGTGTGTGTGTGTGTGTGTATCTTTTGAAGTGATGTCTTCCATCTGAACCTCTATTTTAAGATACTTTCCTCTGATATTTTCAGGAGATTTACCATAATGTTCACAAGCTAAGTCTTTTAAATTCAAGACAGCGTCCTAACATTATTTCTCCAATAAGTTGCCTTTGGTCCTTCTTCCCAATAGCTACTGCTGCATGTCCCTATATTGGGTCTCGTTTTCTGAAGGGAGAGGTTTGAATCAAGGAAGGTTCATACTTAAATTGGTTTTAAACACTCCTCGCACTCATACACACAGCATATTTAAATTGGCTTCCGTTGGTGCACCCAAATCCAAGGTGATGAATGATAGCTAGAAATACAGCATAAATTTGAGAAGAGTTTTCTGCTTAGTGACTGTAAGCAGTCAGCAGTTTAGGACGAATAGATGAGGGAGAATGTGATGTCTGATACTGTTTAGCAGAAAAGTCTAACATATTCTATTTGGAGGATTTTGCCAGTATACTATCTTGTCTAATCAGAACTATGAATGCATGCATGAGGATATGTTATCTAAATATGTGTATGTGCATACATGAAGACATATTTTATATTTTTAAACACATATGTTGGCCTCATCATATGAAGAACAAACCCTTAATCCCAGCACTTAAGAGATGAAGGCAGGGCAATCATGAGTTCAAAGCCAGCCTGGATTACAGAGTGAGTTTGAGACCAGCCTGGACTCTATAGCAAGATTCTGTCACAAAGAAAGAAAGAAACCCCAAAGGATGTCATTATGGTAACATTAGAGGCCACAGTCTATGAAAGAAGCTAAGGCAACTTATAGAATAGTCTTTGGGAATGTCATTTTCTCCAGCCAGAGTGCAGTAACCTCACTGATATTACCTCTTTATTCCATTTCAACCACATCAAAAAGAAAAAAAGAAACAAAAGAAAACTAAGTTCTGAATGATACCATCATAATTACTTTGATTTATCCACGTGTACAAAAGTTTCAGAATATCAATACTGATCCTACTACAAATAATATAATCATGAACAATTTAAGATTTTTTTGCCTCCAGATTACTGTGTTTGTAAATAAGCTCTCAGGAAGAGTTCCTCTGTGGGTACTTATGACACCAACTGGTTATGAAATCAGGTTCATTTGTTTGAGTTTTCTTTCTGTTTATTGGGATTACCTTTTCAGATTTAAATTTGTATTATACTGTCATGTATCACATAACAACACTTCAGTTAACGACAGACCCCATATACACTGGTGGTCACGTAACATTGTGGAGTTGAAAAATTCCAATGCCTAGTGACATCATAGTCATTGTAACATTGCGCTCATGTCTTCTGGTGATACTGCTCTAAACAAACTATCAAATGCATCATTCCAATATGTACAGTAGGGAATGCTCAATCATGTTAATAAATAACTATGTTTACTGGTTTTATGTTTTAACTATACTGTACTTTTAATCATTATTTTAAAGAAAAACACCAACAGTGTATTGTAAGATATTGTGCCGTTTTATGCCATCAGCAGTCCCGCACATCAGGATCTAATGTGTCCCTGCATTCCATTGTGAGGCTGGGTCTGGTGATTGACCTGTACTCTCTAGACTTGTGTAGATACAGTCTGTAATACACAATGGTGACTTTGTCTAGTGGTATATTTCTCAGAATGTACGCCCTCAGTAAATAGTGCATATGTATAATTATGTAGAATATTTATACGATTCTAAAACCTATTTATAAATGAAAAATATTCACACATTGGTCTCAGTCCCCTATACCAGTGGTGGCGAACCTATGGCATGTGTGTCATTGAGTTTTTCTTGTAAGACAAAATATGTTAATGTGAAGTTGTTTTTTCCAAACTAAAACCTCAGTATTCAGGTTTAATTGCAGTGTTGGCACTTTGGGATAAATGAGTAGGGTCTGGGTTGCAGTTTGGTGCTTGGTCTCTAAAAAGTTCGCCATCACTGCCATGTACTCTATTCTGCCTCCTCAAAATTTTTAATAGTTTTGTATTGACTTTTAAAGTATGAACAAATATGCAAATATATATATATGCATTCATATATACATATACATTTACACACACATTTGTGTCCCATCCTTTCTTTGATAAGTTATGTTACTCTGTACATTTTTCTTAGCTTTGTTCTTTTATTTGGCAAAATATCCTAGAGAATTCCACTCCACTCTAGAGTTCTTTCTCTCCTTTTTCTCTCTGTTTCGTACAACTCCATCATGGGGATATACCATGATTTGTTCACGCCATCTCCTATTTATATACATTTTGGTTAGTTTCAGTCTTTGGTCATTATAAGCAGTGCTCTAGTGAACAGCTTTGTACAAAGATTATTTTTGTCTTTGCAAGTATGTTTTTTGGATAGATTCCCAGAAGTAGAATTCTGGATCAGAAAACCTATATGATTTTGCTAGGTATTGACAAACTCCCATCCACAGGGTTTGTGTAAGCTGCTTTGTATTCACAACAGAATTCTATGAGAATTTCTCTTTCACGGGGTGTGACCAACATACTATGGTAACTTTTATCTGTAGTGTAACTTACAAATGTATTTTTTCAGTTTGCTTTTGGAATTTTTATCTTACAAATTTTTATTATAACCATGAGTACAGTGTTTCCCTTATTGCTTCCAGATTTTTAAATCATTCTTAGGAAAGTTTTCTCCATTTCTATGTTATTAAGAAATTTACCTGTTTTCTTTTAGTGCTTAATTTCAGTTTTCATAAAATACAGGACCCATTTGGATTTTTCCAGGTATAAAGTCTAAGGAATTGATGTAATTTTTTCTTTGTGCATGTAACTATCCAGTTATCCCAGCAGTACAACTGTGTCCATTAAAACTCTGCCCCATCCTCTGAGATGTGAGGATATTGTACTTCTCACACTGTACAAAATGCTTCATTTGGTTGGGTTTATAGTCTGCTTCTTTTAAAAGAATGAAGAAACTTACGCAAAAGCCCCATCTGACAGAATTCCCTTACTTTCCTTGCTGGCTCAAACTGGACCACACATCTTTCTTAAACAAATCTCTGGCAAAAGGAGTGGATTTCTACTCTTGGCTTAGTGTGGAGCCTCTGGCTCTACGGGGTAGGTAGATCCCCTGGACAAAATGGAAAGCTCAGGATGGCTATTAGGTAGTGAATAACACCTTTATTTTCCTTCATGGGCCATAAGCCCATCAAAGTCATTGAGTTCTGATGTTCATTTGTTCCTACAGTCATAACACAGTGTGTAGAAGTCTTATAGAAGCGTAAATATTTGCTGAAGAGCACTTAGTGGGGTAGTACTACTGATTGTGTTGTATAATAAGATTTTTTTTTTACTTTTTATTGACTTTATGACTGAAATAACATAGTAAAATATTTTAATAATTACGTTCATAAGGCCTGAATATGTTGAGTAAATATTTTAGTGTTTGTTTAGTTCTGTTTTTAATTTTGAATGCCATATGTAAAGTGCCTTTATTCAGAGAATGTCAATATATTTGATGAAAATTCTCTCTCTGATAAGAGGTAGATGGAAAGCAATAGATTGTAAATTTCCTTAAGGGCAAATCATTCTGTTCTCTGTCACCGGAATGCCACCTCTTTGTACCTGAATTGTTGTTAGTGTTCTCTTAATATTTATCAAATGAGTGAATGAATGACATCTCCATTTTACAGCCAGTCATGGCAATTTAGAGCTAAATACTCTTTAATGTCATTCAGCTGAGAAAAAGTCTGAACTATTTCCCTATACAGAAATCTTTTGCCTTCCCTAGTGATTATATTTTTTTAAATTCGCAGAGCTATACTTTTATAGTCCACAAACACAGAATCATGCTGTTAAGAAACCAAGTTTTTATGGAAAATAATAACCAATACCTTAAAAATTTCTTAGCAGACATTGAAAATATGTGTATTGTGTATAAAATGATTTGATTCTTAACACATGACTAATACAGAAAAGGAGGTAAACATAATTTTAAAATTACCATATTGGCCACTGTCTTAACTTTGCATAAAGTAAACCCTTAGGATTTTCGACTTCTCAAGCATTCCTAGCGAAGTTTGACTTTTATATGACGATGAAATGTCAACATCTGATTTCTAAAGATGAGTTCACAGTTTTGGGCAGGTGATTGTAGAGTGCACTTTGCTCATCCCAGACTTGGCAAAAAATGAAGAAAATTTGTCAAGTTCTGAAAGCGTGTATCTACTTAATAAGCTTCTTCAATAAAAATGTGATTAAAATGTTTCATGGGGCTAAGGCTTTGCCAGTGGAACTTTGAATTTCCTCAGTTAAACACATCATCAGTATGACATGTCACACTTGGCTTTGTCAGCAATTCTTGTACACAGACTAAGTGACAGATTTAAATGTATCCCAACAGTAGAGTAGCTGGGGGGTAACCGGGCATAGGTAAAGCTTTCTAATAAAAACATTACTGTCAAGGAATCACTAGATCTTGTTGGTTGCCTCAGTGTTTATTGGACATCTACACTCTTGTCTCATGCAGTTTACTCCCACTGGCTCCTGGCCTTCCTGGGTTTAAATTTATTTTAGTAACATATCACACTCTTAATTGCATACAGAGAACTTCAGATTTGTCTTTAAAAATGCAGCCTCCATTCTAAGAAAACACTACCTCTATCATACACTTCTGAATTTTATCTTGAGTTTATCTTGAGTTTTCATGTTTAGAATATTCACCCATGGTAATGCCCCAAAACATTATGGCATAAAGGACTTTTTTTAGGGACATAGTGGAACTTGCATATTAATTCCATACCTGCTTTACTTTTTATAAACTGTTACATTGTTACATTGACTTTCTTTTTCCCTTTTTTACTTGGATATTATTTCTGGACACATATAAACACATATCCTGGGGCTGGGGATTTAGCTCAGTGATTAGAGTGCTTGCCTTGTAAGCACAAGGGCCTGAGTTCGATCCCCGGCACCACAAAAAAAAAAAAAAAAACCACAAACACACACAAAAAAAACACATATCCTAACTTACCTAACATTTTTGAAGTACTTCTTTGCTGGATAAGAAAGTAAATTTGTTCTTCATAGGTGTGTTTTGAGATTATTTTAAGTGCTTTTTTTGCCATATTCCTAGAGCCTACTTTCAACCCTCCCGTGTGTGTGGGAGGGTGCATGTATGTATGTATGCGTGTGTGCATGTGTGTGTGCATCTGTGTTAGTACATATAGTTTGTTTTTTTTTAATGGCAGCGAAGTTTTATTAAAGGTAGGAAAAGAAATAGGCTCTTCAGAGCAAGTTTGGGCAAAGAAAAAGTCAGAAAATATAGCATGAGGGTGGGCTACTATGCAAGAGCAAACATAGTGGCCCATATAGTTATTTTTAAAATGGATCTATTGTGCAGAATCTATGCTTCCTCTTTACTAAGAGTGGCAAATAATGAAAATATATGTGAAATTAAACTAGACTAGTAGTTCTAGCTGTGCAACTGAACTATAAAAAGTAAACTTTACTATAGATTAAATTAACAAAATATACAGTGTAGGAATTTTAAGCAGTGAATCCTTTGTATTATTTTACACACACACACACACACACACACACACACACACACAGTAAAGCACCCTATTGAAACAGACTGTCCAGTTAGAAAGGCTCACGGAGTTAGCATTTTCTTTAAAAAGGATAACTTTACAACAGAACTGCCTACCTCTTTTGCATTCTTTTAAAATATTATTCTAATCACACAAGTGGTCCTGCACTGCATGAGTGATAAATTCATTTTGGTGTAGCCCTTGCATCTTCAATGCTTTAGACAGCTTAAACATGATGAATTAGATGTAATTACTATAGCCTGGTATTGTTTTTATGTTAAGTCAAAACAGAAGTAAAAGGTTACTTTTGTAGTAAATAATGACCCGCTGGGACAGTCATCCTCCAGTCAAGTTTTCCAGGCAGCCAGTTAGAAGCTATGGTATATCTGGAGTCAGGAAGAGCTCTTTCACCTTGACAGTTTAAACACACAAAACACCTTGTCTAGGATGTATTGGGTTATGATCTGCATACTGTGAGGCCTAGATCTTAGAAGCAAGAAGAAAGAGATGATGTGTGCCCTCTTGCTTTTAACAACAATAAGAAAAATAAATCCAAGAAATAAATTATTGAAGGATCTTCTACTTGGACCCATTGTTAACTGTGTAAGACATAAAAATGTTTTAAAAACATTATTTCATTGAAAATGAATAACTACAATCATGCAGTTCATGTATACACATATGTGTTCATGTATCTGGATGTATGTATATATCTCTGAACATAGATAGTTTGGTCCTTTCTGCCTATTTTCATTTGGTCATATCCCATTCCCATTCCAATCACACACTCCATCCTTGACAGTCTAACACATCAGTTCCCTGCTTGCTCAGGTAATCCTCATCAGGTACCAATCTCCTTTTGAACTTCCAACCTCCTGTGCTCAAATACTTAGATTTTAGCAGCTGGATCCTTTGGCTGGTCACTTCTGCCTGTGGACAATCTCAATGACTCTATGCTAGTGTTACATCCGGAGGTGGACTTGAGTTGCTGCCCTGCTAGAAAATATACTTACCGACGATCATAAACCCAGCTACAGTAAAGAATTAAAGAAACCAAGTTTAAATTAAGAGAAGACAATTTAGGGGGTAAGGGAGATGATAGACAGCTACTCGAGGAGTAGGGAGCATTCAAAAGTGAAATACTTGTGGGCCCTTCTTTGTATCCCGTTTTTATTGAGGTTTTTCCCTTGGGTCAGCCCTTGGAATCTGATTGGCTCTTGGGCTTGTCTGTCACCTCTGCCTCTGCCTCAGTTTCCCCCAGCCCTGTGACCTTTGTCTTTTGGCAGAGGGCAAGTTTATGGGCAGGTACCTTAGGGCCAGATAATGTAGATGTAAGAGTCAAAAAGGAGAGTTTCTTTTCTTTATGTTAATCAGATTACCTGGGGCCTTCCCAGAACTAGTCTCTTTGCCTTTGTCTCCTTAACTGTTGGGATCTAGCGGTCTTTATGTTTCTAACTATTTGATTATAGGTGTCTGGCTTTCAGAGTCTGGTTATAGAAGTCAAAACTGTCTATTAGGGTGGAGCAGAGAGAAGCAGAGTAAGAGCCTCTCTGAGATCTGTTGTCCAGACACTGGAATATAGCAATTTCGGGACGAGAAGGAGGGAGGTGTGTTCTCAGGACCCAGCAGGGATCTGAAGCAAGAGTTGAAGGCCACGGGGAAAGCAAAAGGAGAAACCAGCCCAGAAGGTGAAGGGCGGATGGTGCTTTCTCCCTGAGCCCCGGTTCATGGCCCCAGCTCCTCACAGCGCTGCCTTGCAGCACGGCTTGCACCCCTTAGGTCTCAGTCCTGGGACACCGTCCGGGCTCACAGCCTCTTGTCACAGCCCAGCTTATGGCAGCAGCTTGCAACCCAGGTCACAGCTCACAGCTCAGCTCACGGCCTCACCTAGTGACGCAGTTTGAGCCTGCAGACACACAGTGACTACTGGAGACCCCAGAGACCTCCACGGAAAGACACATAAACAGAGCGGAGCGGTGGACACTGAAGACTGCAGTGGCTGGTGATTTACCTGAGTCATCTGATCTCAGATGGCCCCCAGGAGAGGGTGGCGATTGGCTGATCACCATCTTGGAAAGGGGCTGAGCTCAGAACACAGAAAAGCTGCTAGTGGCTCTTGGTGCCGGGCAAGGTGGGGGAAGGTGGAGCAGAGTTCAAGCTCAAATTGGAAGGAGGGAAAGGAGACAAATTCAAATGGCAGGGAACTGAGTCCAAGCCGGTGGGAGACACACAATGTGTCTCCAGCTGAACAAATTGTATTTCAACCCCACAGCCAGTGATCATATTATAGAGAGCGAAGTAAGGTAGAAATATTATAGGCAGTCAGACAGGGCTGGGCCCTCAATGGAGTCAATACACAAGAGAATACACTACAACTATGGCTAGAGGCACATCCATTAAAGGTCAGGACTCAAGATAAGGCCAAGGGATAAACAATGAAATGAAGATTACACTCATCTGATCTGATAAAGTCTAGGTCACCCAGGTGGGCGGCCAGAACCTCCAGATCCACCCCATCCTGGAATATCTTTATTCCTTCCACTTTCATTTGCTGTATGACCTTCTTCCCCATTGGATCAATATTACCTAAGCAACTACACTATTATTGGTTAATCATCATTTTGACACACATTGTACCCGCCTCATGATTTTGCTCTATAAAACCTCCCCTGAAAAGTGAGCCCACTGGCAACCTACTTGTGTCCCCTCCTGTCTCTCAAGAGCTCTCTTTCTCTCTCTCAGTAAATTTCCTACTCTTAAGCTCCTTTGTTCCTTAGAATTCATTCTTCAACCTCGGGGAACAGGAAATCAGCATAACTGACATCTAGCAGGTTGGGAGTTATATTTTTTTCCCCTATAACAATCAGGCTGAACTTCAATGGAATGGGTGAAGCCTTGCTATTGAACCCAGCTGGGAACACTTGCCACCCTGCCAAAATCTATTGCTGGGATTAATCAACAAGGACCTGGGTCTGTCTGTCTTCCAGTGGCAGCAGAAACACACCTGGAAGCAGATATTTTATTTATTTATTTTTTAAATATTTTTTCCCTCTCTGCTTTTCTTTTTCTTGTTTTTTTCTTTTTTTTTTTTTTTATAAGAAAGTGACTTTCTAGTTATTTGCTTTTTGTTGTTGTTGTTGTTCTCTCCTTGTTTTTACTTCTTCCTTCTCTCCTTTCCTTCTGTTTCCTTTGCCAGTTCCCCAAAGTTTGCATAATTTCCCCCTGGCTTCCAACCTTGCTCTCATCTGTTTCTCTTCTTCTATTTCTCTATCCTTTCCTCCTAATCTCTTTTGAATTTCCTCTCCTGAGAGTAAAATCACTGTATTGAGGGCATATTTGCTGCATACAAGTTTCTGGTTTACTTTGGATATTGTTATATAACCACAAATCTAGTTCATAAGGTATAAGGTGGCAGATCAATAGTTACTACACTTTGTTATTTTCTAGACTGTGTCTGATGCTATTGTTGTTGCTGATTGTACTACTTTAGCGAAGGTGACAGAATTGTCCTACTCAGTTCTTCCTTGCATGCCAAGACTAAGGTTGGCAGAGGGTCAAAAATAACACTATAGGCCATGGTCAAAGAACTAAGGGCTGCCCAAATAGATAGCAACTTATCAGACCCAATAAATTGCAGAGGCAAGATTTTCCAACAGACTCATAATACAAAAACCAGCTAAACCTGTAAGACATCTCTGAGGAAGTAGTCACTTCCAAAAGGTCCTCAAAACTAACGAAAAAAGCTACCTGCCACAAGCAATTCATAAACATCAACCCAGGAACTAAACGGAAGAAGAAAAAATAGAAAATGAGAAGACACACAAATAAGATGCAACCCCACATCTCCAGCTCACCAAAAGCAAACCCAGTGGGTAATGAAGTGGAACAATCTGAAAGCTTCCCACTCAGACTCTTGGAAGCAGAACAGCAGAAGTAACAAAGCAGATGAGTGAGACTCTAGAAAACATCAAAACAGAAATCATTTCCAGAATGAAAGACATGATTAGCGACTCTAGAGCAGATACAGATAAAAAGATAGAAAAGCTTAGAAAAATGATGGAAACCATAAATGCCCAACACTGGAAAGAAATGGAATTCATGAAAGAGATTCAAACAGATGTCCAAGAGATTAAAAATTCCATTGAAAGTATTGGCAGTAGAATGAAATGATGTAAAGAATCTCAGATATAGAAGACAAGATGGTGATTAATGATCGAGAAAAGAAAGAGTGCTTCAAAATGGTAAGGGACCATGAAAAATCAATACAACAACTGCTAGATGACATGAAGAAAAATAACATAAGACTGATCAGAGTCAATGAAAGAGCAGGAGATAGCACAAATCACATAAGAAACCTTTTCACAGAAATAATGGCAGAAAACTTCCCAAGTCTGGAAAAAGAACTGGACATACAGGTAAGTGAGGCATACAGAACTCCAGTTAGCCATGATCAGCAAAAATCTACTCCAAGGCATATAATAGTCAAGATTCCAGAAATTCAACACAAGAACAGATAATTGAAAGCTGTTAGAGGAAAGAAACAAATAACCTATAAAGGAAAGCCCATCAGAATCACAGTAGACTTCTCAACACAAGCACTCAAGTTAAGGAGAGCTTGGAGTGAAGTATTTTAAGTCCTAAAAGACAACAACTTTCAGCCCAGATTGATGTACCCTGCAAAAGTGTCTTTCAAAATTGTTGGAGAAGTAAGATACTTCCATGACAAAGAACACCTGTAGAGATTCATGACCACCAAACCAGCACTCCAAAATATTCTGAAGGACATTCTGAAAAGTGAAAATGAGGACTACAACTCCAGGAATCGCAACAGAATGAATCCTTCAGGCAAGGCAAGTGATTAAACAGAAGGGAAAACTAGGAAGCCAACAACAGGTAAATAATATGACAAAAATAAGTCAACATAAGTCAGTTATAACTATCAATATAAATGGTCTCAACTCACCAATCAAAAGAAGCAGACTGGCAGAATGGGTCAAGAAGCTAGACCCAGCAATCTGCTGCATACAAGAAACACATTTAATTCAAAAAAAAAAAATCATAGACTGAAAGTCAAAGGATGGAAAACAATACTCCATGTGACAGGAACCTGGAAAAAAGCAAGGGTAGCCATTGTATTTGCAGACAGAGTGAGTTTCAAGCCAAGACTCATTAAGAAAGACAAAGAAAGTCACTACATCCTTGTAAAGGGAACAATCCAAGAAGAAGACATGGCAATCTTAAATATATATGCACCAAATACCAGCACACCTAATTACATACAATGAAGATTGATGGATATGCAAAACCAGATAAGCACCAACATGATTGTAATGGGAGACTTTAATACTGTTACAAATATACAGATCAACCAGACAAAAAGTCAACAGGGAAATACCAGAACTAAACCAAACTCTTGAACAAATTGACCTAGTAGATGTATACAGAGTATTCCACCTCACAGCATCAGAATACACATTCTTCTCAGCTGCACATGGGACTGTCTCCAAAATAGACCACATATTAGCTCATAGAACATGCTTAACTAAATGCAAAGTAATTGAAATTATCCCATTGTATATTATCAGACCATAGTGCATTGAAATACAAAGAATAATGAATCAAAGAGTTGGTTCTTTGAGAAAGTAAATAAAATTGACAAACCCTTAGCCAACCTTATAAAAAAAAAAAAAAGGAAAGGAAAGAAATACTCAAATTCATACAATTAGGAATGAAAAGGGTGAAATTACAAAAGATCCTGCAGAAATCCAAAAGATCATCAATACCTACTTTGAGAACCTGTATTGTAATAAGATCGAAAATACAGAAGAAATAGACAGATTCCTAGATACATATGAATTATGAAAACTGGATCAAGAAGATATAAAAACTCTAAATAACCCAATATCAGCCACTGAAATTGAAGAACCTACCAACAAAACCTGCCAACAAAGAAAAGCCCAGGTCCTGACGGATTCACTGCTGAATTCTACGAGAAATTTAGAGACAATTTAATGCCACTAATTCTCAAACTCTTTAACGAAATTGAAATAGAAGCAATACTCCCAAATTCATTCCTGGAAGCAAGCATTACACTCATACCAAAGCCAAAGAAGGATCCAAGAAAAAAAGAGAACTACAGGCCAATCTCATTAATAAACATAGATGCAAAAATCCTCCCTCAATAAGATACTGGCAAACAGAATGCAACAAATTATCAAGAAGATTATACACTATGACCAAGTAGGATTCATTCCAGGGATGCAGGGATGGTTCAACATATGCAAATCAATAAATGTGATACACCATATTAACAGAGCCAAGGACAAAAATCATATACTCATCTGAATAAATGCAGAAAAGGCATTTGACGAAGTCCAACACCCATTCATGATAAAAGCCCTGCAGAAAATTGGAATAGATGGTCTTTATCTCAATCTGATAAAGGCCATCTATGACAAACCAACAGCCAACATCATACTAAATGGTCAAAATCTAAAAGCTTTCACTCTAAAAACAGAACAAGACAAGGATGTCCGCTCTCACCACTCTTATTCAATATAGTTCTGGAAACTAGCCAGAGCAATTAGACAAGAGAAAGAAATAAAAGGAATAAAGGAAGAAAAGAAGAAGTTAAATTACCATTATTTGCAGATGACATGATACTCTATATAGAAGACCCCAAAAAACTCCACCAAAAGACTTCTAGATTTAATAACCGAATTCAACAGCATAGCTGGATACAAAGTCAACACTCAGAAATCAATAGCATTCCTATACACAAACAACAGACTCACCAAGAGAGAAATTAGGGAAATAACACCTTTACAATAGCATCCAAAAAAATGAAGTACCTAGGAGTCAATCTAATGAAGGAAGTAAAAGATCTATACAACAAAAACTACAGTACTTTGAGAAAGGAGATTGAAGAAGATATCAGAAAATGGAAAGGTATCCCTTGCTTCTGGGTAGGAAGAACCAATATAGTGAAAATAGCCATACTCCCAAAACTGCTATACAGATTTAATGCAACCCCAATTAAATTACCAATAGCATACCTCACAGAATTAGAGAAGACAATCCTAAAATTCATTTGGAAGCAAAAGCAAAACCTAGAATAGCAAATGCAATTCTGGGCAACAAAAGCAAATCAGGGGCCATCACAATCCCTGACCTAAAACTATACTACAAAGCTACTGTAGTAAAAACAGCACGGTACTGGCACAAAAACAGACCCCAGGACCAATGGAACAGAATAGAAGATGAAGAAACAGGTCCAAACACTCTCAGTCAGATTATCTTTAACAAAGTGGCCAAACAACCTCACTGGAAGAAAGATAGCCTCTTTAATAAATGGTGCTGGAAAAACTGGCTTTCCACATGCTGGAGGTTAAAACTAGATCCATATCTTTCCCCATGCACTAAGATAAAATCAAAGTGGATCAAAGATCTAAATATTAAAACAGAAACACTAAATCTATTGGAAGATAGAATAGGTAGAACTCTTGAAGACATAGGTGTAGGCAAGGACTTTATGAACAAATCCCCAGTTGCCCAGGAACTATCATAAAGAATCAACAACTGGGACCTGATCTTTTTAAAAAGCTTTTGCACAGCAAAATAAACTACCAACAGAGTGAAGAGACAACTCACAGAATGGGAAAAAATTTTTGCCAGCTATTCCTCTGACAAAGGACTAACATCTCGAATATATAAAGAACTCAAAAAATCAGACCCCCCCGAATTTAAAGACCCTATCCAAAAGTGGGCAGCAGAAATGAATAGACACTTCTCAGATGAAGAAGTAGAAACAGCAGACAGATATATGAAAAAAATGTTCAACATCACTGGTCATTCAAGAGATGCAAATTAAAACAACCCTGAGATTCCACCTCACTCCACAAAGAATGGCTATTATCAACAAATCAGCCAATAACAAATGCTGGAGGGGCTGTGGAGAAAAAGGAACCCTTCTCCACTGTTGGTGGGAATGTAGACTGTTGCAACCGCTATTGAAATCAGTGTGGAGAGTCCTCAGGGAACTAGGACTAGAGATTCCACTTGACTCACCTATTCCCCTTCTTGGTATTTTCCCAAAAGAATTAAAAGCATCATACTGCAGCGATATATGCACACCCATGTTTATAGCAGCACAGTTTGTAATAGCTAAATCTTGGGAGCAGCCCAAATGCCCATCAACAGAGGAATGGATAAAGAAAATGTGTTTTTTTAATACAACGGAGTACTAGTCTGCCTATAGGATGAAAAGCTTGAGATATTTCTAGGTAAATGGATGCATCTTGAGACCATACTCTTAAGTGAAATAAATCGGACACACATGTTTAAATACTGCATTGTTTCTCTGGTGTGAGAGACTGAAAATGTAAATAAAGACTAAAATGTACTATATTGGGAAAGGGAAGAAAATGTCCAAATGGGAAAGGGAACAAGGGAGGGGGAAAGGAACAGAGGGACAAGAGAAATAAGAAATGGAAGGAAAAAATAGAAACAAAGATTTTGTAAATAGGGAGAGCGGAGGGAGGAGGGGGTGAGGGAAGGGGAATGGGGAAAAAAGAAGCAACAAGATATATGATGTACAGGTACAAATCCCCTATGATGAATGTTATCACTATGTATATCTAAAATGTACCATTAAAATAAAATTTAAAAAACTGTCCATTAATTTTTAATAATGTCTAAAGAGGCCTTTACCCTATCTTTTCCCTACCTATGGGGACCCCTGTCCCTACACTAGTGTGTCAGATAAAAGTTATTCTTGTGTATTTTTTGCTAAGAATGTGAAAACACTTGGGAAGTCCTGACCATGATGATGTTTCCATATTTTTAACATGTTAATATATGAATATATTCACACACCTGTGTGTATACACGTACTAACACATACACATCTGGAGAGTTGTTATAGTCATTGTTTTACACAAATTGAATGTTTCTTACTCTTTTATTCTCTCTCTCCATTCTTTGTGTAAATCCCTTCAAGGCCACTGGATAACTCGAATTCATTGAATGGCTGTAAAATAATAATTCTACAACCTTCTCTAGCTGATGGGCATTTCCTTTGTGTACAGGCATTGTGTTGGATTCTTTTGGTTTGTCTTATCATTATAGGAAATGTTTATATAATTCATTTTTAAGGGAATAGATCTTTAGGCATGCGAGTATTGGATTTAAGAAGATGTACTGTTTTTAATCTTAGTAGATATTGCCAGAGTTTGTTTCAAAAGTCTTAAAAATGAACATTTCAATCTACCAGGCATCAGAATACCCAGTTTTCTAAAACCCCATCAAAATAGGTGTTTCCATTTTTATTAGCACAGTAGGAGTAAATGTCATCTCATTGTTTCGTCTATTTAAGATTTCCTGACTTCTTTTGACTTGGAGCATCTTTTCATTCCTGTGGTATTTTTATGATTGTTCTTTGAAATGCCTCTTCATTTTTTACTCTTTGTGTTTATTCCTCTTTCAGATTTTCTGTCCTCTACTGGTCTGTTTGTTAAGATTGCTTTACATTTTGTAGGTATTAACTTTATAATCTCCATTGCAATTTTTTTTTTCCTAAGTGAAATGTGGGGAGAATGACTTACTGGTAATAACAGTGTGTACTTATATGTTGCTCTGTGCCTTGGAAATCAGTTCAAATAGGCAAAGGCTGAACAGAGAAGAGCGTTACATAGGTACCAAGAGCTGTACATCTCCAGACACAGACCATCACCAAAATCACGATTGCTGAAACTATGTAGTTGAAAGAAAGATATTTCAGTATTTTTAAAAAAAGAAACTCAGTGTGACCTGAGAAGACAAAATTATCTCAGGCCCTTTAAATATTTGAAAAAAGAGACAATCCTAGTTTGCTCAGGTAAATATTGATGATTTATATGCCTTTGTTGAAAGATATTAATTTTATTGTCATGACAAATTTTTTTTTTAGAAGGAAAGGTGTACAAGGCTGATGAAGCCTTTCATTAAAAAATGCCTGAACTTTTCTAGTGAATATGCGAATCTCACATTTAAATTTATTGGTTTCTTTACTCTTTGGGGATTATCACTTTGAACATTAACTTTTAAAATAATTTTAGAGTCACAGAAGTAGCAAGTCATCTATTAGAAGGTGCCGTGCACACTTCACGTGGCCTTGCTAATGCCAGTACCTTGGATAACTCTGGTAACAATAATGCAATATCAAAATCAGGAGGGACATTGGTACAATCCACAGGACTTACTTAGATTCCACTGGTTTGCATTTTTTCTTTTTCTTTTTTAAAGTGTGTATATGTAGTTCTGTGGGGGTTATTTTTAAAATTCTAATACAAGAAAATTTATTTATTCACTCAAATTCTAAGTACCACATTCATAAATGAGAATAGATAAAAGCCATGGCAACAGTGTGGCATTGAAGCAGTTTTCTGGCTGATACTGTGGAATGCTATTTTGTGTGTAACCTTAAAAAGTCTACAGAGGTACCTCGGGTTGCTGTGGCTCCACACAGACCTGCATGAAGGCAGAGCATGCATCAGATGCCCTCTGGAGATGCCAGAGCTGTCTGTTCTTGACCTTCGGATGAAGAACCAAGTTTGGTACTTTTTCCAGTGAGCCAGTAGGGACTATCTCTCAGTTAAGAATAAATAAATAAATGAGTGCTTGTGGGAGATACGTTCTCCTGACTACAGTGATACTTGGTCAGACTGCTTGGATTGTAATTTTATAGCAGCCTTTTCCGGAATGAATTACATATTCACAATCGGGGAGCCACAGCTACTTTTTACGAGTAGTGTCTCCTGTGCTACCGTGAATGAGTATGTTAGTTCCAACTGGCATGTGGCCAGATGCTAGTGATAAGGGGAAAGATATAACTCCCAACCCACTAGATGTCAGATATGCCGAATTCGTGTTCCCCAAAATCGAAAAATGAATTTTAAGGAACACAGGAGGTTAAGAGTGGGAAAATTTATTGAGAGAGATACCTCCTGAGAGACAGAAGGGGACCTGAAAGTGGATTGCCACAGACCCCACTTCTCAGAGGAGGTTTTGTACAGCAAAATCACAAGGTGGGTCAAAACTATGATCGACCAATAAAATTACACGTACAGCTGCCCAGGTAATACTGATCCAATGAGGAAGCAGGTCATGTAGCAAATGGAGGTGGAAAGAGCAAAGACATTCCAGGATGAGTTGGAGGATCAGTGTAATCTCCAGTTCATTGTTTATCCCTCGGGCAGGTGTGTAGCTCTGGTCATTCCATCCTTGTTTTGAGCCCTGGCTTTCAATGGATGTGCTTCCAGCCATAGTTGTCGTGTATTCTCATCTTCCGTAGTGACTTCCTTGAGGGCCCAGCCCTGTCTGACTGTCTATAATATTTCTATGTGACTTACTGTCTGTGATACTAGGACCATGTATTCCTGGACTGCAGCACCTTCTTTCTCTTTACATGTCATTTTATGGGGCTTCTAGCATTAGAAAGGTATCAGAAAATGAAGATAGTATTGCTGGTCCCCTGCTGGAAATACAGCTTTAAAATACTTTCATATTAATGTGAAAGTATCCATGAACTTCAACCATAAAAGACAGAAATCTGCTCCCATAGCTCATTGATCCAACTTCAATTTACCTGTAAGTAAATGTGGTGCAGAAAAGTGAAGTGATACGCTTAAAGGCACAGAGGTTATTAGTGACAATGTCTTGACTAAAATTCAGGGATTTTCCTCTGAAAAAATGGTCTTTTAAGTATCATACTTTAGTACCTAAGCTCATTATATGGATTGAATCAATAGATTAGATAATTATAACACGTTTTTTTTTTTTTTTGTCTCCTTCCTCTCCCCTGCTCCCCCCTCCCTCCATCTCTGAAAAGAATCATTTAACAACTCACCCAGAATCTCTTTCCTAAACTTTTCAGGGCTTCTGACTCCAGAAGAAACACACTGGTGCTTTTAGTTTAAAGCTGTCTTTAAAATTTAAACCATAGATACCAAGTAGAGGTAAGATATTGCTACAAGATGATCCTTTTCACATTACAACCAGTAGATTTGTTTGTCCTGGTCACATCTTATACAAAATTTCATTCTGTAGGTGCAATTTTAATAGTGCGTACCAAATTCTCATGGTAGATTCTAGAGAAAGATGAGGCTAAACATTGGTTTTAACACATGGGAAATTAGAATGGTCATCTGCTGAGTGTTAGCCACAAGGGTCAGCCAGACACAGTAGAGAACAATTAATAAACTTCTTATAGCTTGTAAGATAGCTGCCAAATATCAAGCTCTAAAACATTGGACTTTAGATGTCATTCCTCATTCTGCAGGTGGAAATGCAGAGGGAGAGAACTGATCAGTCCAGCCCTATTAATGCAGAATCCTCACTGATACCTCGTGGAGCACCCAGAGTCCAGTATCTGCATCACAGCCTGGATCCAGTGCTGTCCTTTGGTTGGCGACCATGTGTTCCTAAGCCCTTCCCTGGTTCCCAAGTCTTGCCTTGTCTGTGTTAAACATCCTTCTTTGATGGATGATCTCATGATGTGTTTTCTAGGTCACTGTCTGTCTGCATCACCCTTCTTTGGATATCACACAGTGTCCTAGTAAAGAACTAAAAATGTTCAGATAAAGAAAAGATGGGATATATAAGAAATCTTTAGGGCACACAAGAGTATTAGTATCCTGCTCCCAAATCAAGACAGTGGAAGATTGTACACTGGGTATGTTGTTTAATATTTTCAGTCACTGGTATCTGGTGTCCCCAATTCAAAATGTAAGAGCAATTCTGCTCTTTCTCTAGGGCAGGAGAATTGTAGCTTACCTGCTCAGAGTTTTCACAGATGTCTTCCTAATCCATGAGTGTGTATGAATTCATATTTAAATAACAATATTTCTATTCTTAGAGTTTTAACCCCGGATATTCTGGAAAATCACATACCTTAACTTAAAAATATAAGAGAAACAGAAACAAACAAAAAACTGAAAGAAATTCTGATAGCCAGCTTAGGTAAAGCTACAGAATTGTGTGCTTTCTCTCTTATTATCTTGATACTAGTTCTCTCTCTGCTACCTCATCTCCCTTTCCCAAAACAGGGAAGAGCTGACATTCAGAACAGCCCTACCTGCAGCCCCCAAATTCAATGACTGAGGTGATGCGAGATGACAACCTTCCAACTCCATCAATTCTAAAGGTTCCCTTGTCCAGGGTGTTTCCACACGCTGGTCATGACTCACTCATAGATGGGGAATTCAGTTCAGTGTGTCTCACCAGATTTGAAAAGAGATAAGAAGTATTACAGATAGGTGATGCCAGAGAGCATCGCACTTGGTATCGTTTTATGATAATTTAATGACATCACTTGTCTGTATATGTCCTAGACTATATTGTAAAATGTGCTTCTAAGGCCATCGCCCTGCTCTGTCATCCCACCCAGTGGCAAACCTATGGCATGCATGTTATTATGTGTTTCTTTTAAGACAAAAGATGTTAATGTAGAGTTTTTTCTAAACTAAAACCTCAGTACTCAGGTTTAATTGCAGTGTTGGCACTTTGTGATAAATAAGTGGGCTTTGAGTTGCACTTCAGCGCTCGAACGCTCAAACGTTCGCCATCACTGGACTGGGGAGTCATAGCAATGAAGACGCGCTGTGAAGTCAGCGCAGCCGCCAGCCCCGGCCTTTCCGGGGCCTGCTCCCGGACTTGCTGCCTTGGTTCTTCCATTGTGCGGGGTCAACAGGGCGCCGGCCGTTTCCACTGCTAACAACAGCAGGATTCCTCTGATGACTTCTTTAGAAAGCAATACCTTCACCTGAATATACTGAAAAGGAATAAACATGTTAGACTCCCACATTCCCCGTTACCCACAAGGGAAATATTTTAATGATCTTGTGCTCTACCAGGCTTAAATTTATAGTTTAAATTTTGTTCTCTGCAGTAATACTGTTGTAGATTATTAATAAGCTTTCATTCCTTGTGAGGAATTTGTTACCTTTACACCAGTGCAAAGGCATTTTTCAGTGATTCTCTTGAATTATTCCATTCAAATAGGAAGAATTTGCCAAAAAGAGACAAGAGAGGTGGAGAAATGGAGACTTGGCTATTTAGAAAATGGTATCAGAGTTGAATTGCTTCTCTTGGGCTTTTCGAATAACCAGAAGTTGACTGTGGAGGTGTTTTGCAGGTGGGACTTGGACGGACAAAAGGGGAGAACATCCTCAGTCCTAATGAAAGTGCTGAGCCTGTTATGTGTTCAGAGCGTCTCCCTGGAATACCAGTAAGAGAAAATTAAATCAGCTCACGACAGCTCGCCCGCATATCTCACCTGGGAAGGTGTGCATGCAGTAGGACAGGCGCTGCTTAACATTAATCAGCCTCCCGAAGTCATTACATTCATGAGGAAATGTAATTCACATGTGATTACTTTTTAATTTACTCTGTAATCACATTCCAAGTGAACGGGCCAAGCTTAAAATGAAATTTAAAAGTCAAATACTGCTTTGTATTAGGAATTCACAATTTTTATATGCACTTAGGTTAATAAAGATTTTACAATAACCATTTGTGACTGAGCATATGATGATTTTTTGATGAAAGTTAGTGCCATACCTTAGATAAGATGTATTTGATTTCCTTCCAACTACTGAACTGGACCCGCAGAGTCTCAGAACTCCACTCTGCTGAATTCCTGCCTCATCTAAACTTTATTTGAAAAGGGAGAAAAATCCAAACATTCCTCAGTCCCACATCAGAAGTTGCAAGGAACTAATGTATTTTTAATTCCTGCTGTGCCTGTGAGGCATAGCCATTTGTTTTATCCACCACCGGAAAGTGTGTACAGAACTTTGTAATAACTCACTTGAGCTCATCAGTGGGAAATGCAAGGGCCTGCAAGTAAGAATCTTCCTTCAAAACCGTGGCCTTTTAAATTTGTGAAAGTTACTAAGCAGCTTTTGTTAGTTTCAGAGAAGCAGTAAACTAAAAGTTCAGAAGTCTAAGACCATCTAGTTGTGAGGACTCGCGGGTGGCCTTGTGTTCATTTCATTAGCTGGACCTGAGGCCAGTGGAGAGAAATGCACAAAGGATATACGTATTTCTGGTAGGTACAGAGAAGGGTTTTTATCATTTGGCTTTTCCTGGCATTGGATTGTACAACTTTAGGGATACTAAAATCTTCCCAGAAAATATTACAAAGCTGGATTCCGTTTCCCAGAGATGTTAGATAATGTTACCAACATTAGTTATCAGCTCTCATGTTTCAAGGCATTTGTGGTTTTCTTATGGTAACTTTACTGTTACTTACTTGCGCTTATCCTACTTTGATTTAACTTAACTAGTACTTTGGTCTTGTTTGGAGTCAGTAGTGTTTAATAGAAATATAAGGCACCTATGAAATTTTCTAGTTGCCACATTGAAGAAAAGAAAAAGAATCATCTTAAATTTATTCTATTTACCCTAATATATACTCACTATTATCATTTCAGTAATCAGTATAGAGCACTTTAAGCATGGTATCTTACATTCTTTTTTTCCACACTGAGCTTTGAAATCTTATGTGCATATAGTACTTACGGTGCATCTGAATCTGGCCTTGTCAGAGTTCACATACTCCAGAGCCACATGTGGTTTGCGGCTTCTCTGTTGGTCAGAGTAGTTCTAAGCTATGATGTTTATGAAATCGTAACTTTGACAGGCTGGTTATATATTGATTTTGTAAATGGAGTATGCATCATATATAGGATACTCTGGCTTAATAAGCACTTGATTTATGTATTTGGGGGCTAGTAATATACCGGATGGATGTTACTCATGCGCATAGGTTCTGCATGGCTAAATGTGCTTGCCTGTGGTCCCCAGCACACAATCCATGATCATATCTTTTTTTCTCTACAAAAGAGTTTATTATAGTTTAAAGGAATGAGACTGATGTAATCATGCTCTATGTGTTTTTTAATAAATAAAATAGTTACTATAACTAATATGTATATACTGTACATATATGTAGCTGCCATATGAGGTAAGATTGAAAAAATATGATGTTTAAATTTTTAAAAAAGTATTACAGTAAATAATGGCATATTGTCATTAACCCCCCTCAAAATACTTTTATCCCACACTTCAAACGCATGTATTCCCTCGTTCTTGCCACTTTCTAAAGCAGTTCTGACAGTCTTGTTTTGTGAGTATATTTACTTGTGCTGTTGCAGCTGTCTCAATGTCCTAAATATATCCAAAATGTTTACTATTCATGGTCATTTTTACTTTGGGGAAGAACCAAAAGTCACGCAGTGCAGGAATCGGTGAATTAGGTGTATGAAGACACGCCATGATGTCTTTATGAGCTTGCCTTTCCATTAGGTGGCACTTGGCAGCAGCATTCACTGTATTTTTGATCACACCTCACAAAGACACTTACAAAAGAGGACTTCAGAACTGCTTCAGAAAGTGGCAAGAATGATGGAGTAAGTGAGTTTGAAGCAAAGGGGAGTATTTGGGGGAGACTGGTGGTAATCTGTCTATTACTATAATTTTTAATTGAAATATTCTCTATTTTGAGCATACCTTCATATGTATAACGTACATACATATGTACACACATACATATACTCATATACCGTGTGTGTTTATATGTGTGTGTGTGTGTGTGTGTGTGTGTGTGTGTGTGTGTGTGTGTGTATGCGTCCTCATTACGTACGTCATGCCTGAGACCAACCTACGTGTAACACCCATCTTGAGAAGAGTTTCTCTCCTGGAGGTCACCTGTCCTGGACCACATGTCTTCCATCTACACTTCAAGGTACCGTGTAGTGTCCAGCCTACTTTGGTAGGCAGAATAATGCCCTCAAAAAAGTGTGTATCATAAATCCTAGAATCCATGCATGTTTCGTGATGTGGCAATAGGAACTTGGCATAGAGGATTACCTTAAAAATCTTGAGACGTGGAGATTACCCTGGATTACTCCACCAGGTCCTTACGTATTCTGAAGGATCCTAATAAATGAAAGGGGGAGGTCAGAAAGTCAGTCAGAGAGAGTGATGTGTGTGTGGTAGCAGAGCTCTGAGTGATGTGATATGAGAAGTACTGAACCTGCTGGAGCTTTTAGCTGGAGAAAGAGACCAGGAGCCAAAGGGTATCAGGGACCATCTGGAAGCTGGATAAGCCGAGTAAATGTGTTCTAGCCCAGAACCTCTAGGAGGAACACAGCTTTTGTCTGCTTGATCTCAGCCCAGTGAGAACTGTTTCAGACTTTTGATCTTCAGAACTGTGAGATAAATTTGCCTTGAGTTAAACCACTAAGTCTGTGGTAATGCGTTTCTGCAGCAACAGAAACGAATATGCTCCTCCTGAGTAATAGGATGATAAAAATGCATCACTTTCCACTTCTTTAGTTTGGAAAAGGATTGTGTTCTTTGACACTAAAATCCAGCTCTCTCCCAGGGGGAGGCCTTCCTTAGCCAGCTGGGCTCAGATGAGGGCTCTTTCCTCCCTTTCCTATCCCTGTGCTGGCCCATGGCTTTGCATGTTTCGTGAGGTGATGTAGTCATGTATTTGGCCAACAAGATTCTGGAGGGCCACGATCTTTTATTTCCACAGCCAGCCCTTGGTCAGCACCCACAGGTATGTGAATATGTGCATGCCTTAAGGCTTATAGCCTACGTCTTAGGAGGTGGCTTATCAAGTTTATGGTTTATAGGTGCATGTTCATTCTTTTCCATGAGGTTGGAGGTTGTTTTCTTTCTGAAATTATCTGAGGCCCATCTGGGAACTGGCTTTTGGAAGCATTTTAGCAACTAAGCAGTGTTAGTATTTTAATTTCATTTGTTTTTCTTTTAGAAACCTGTGAGATATGGTGGCACATACCTGTAATCCAAGTATTCTGGAAGGCTGAGGCAGGAGGATTGCAAGTTTGGGCACAGCCTGGTCAACTTAGTGAGACCTATCTCAAAACAAAAAAATAAAAAGGGGGTTAGGGATGTACCCCGGTATGACAACCCTAGGTCAATCCCCAGTACCACAAAACAAAAACAACAAAAACTCCCCTAAAACGTATTACTTTGTAGATTATTATTCGAAAGTCTTCATGAAGTCTCACTGTCTTCTCTTCTGTCAGGCCAGGAAAGCATGTGCCTGGGCCATGTGGCCTGAGCACTGGGTCTAGGATCTCCAGAGACGCCGATGTTGTGAGACCAGCTCTCTTCCACCGTGTGTGGCCCAGGGAAGGTCTGTCCTCTGTGCTCCCGAGGCTGCTCAGTGATGATAGTCATGCCTGCATTTTGGCTTGGGCAGGAAAGACTACAGCATTTATTGTAAACTATTTAATACATTCTAAGTGTTCATACTTTTGAAGTATATTTCATTGATGGCACTGCTCATTGTTGAGGATTTTAAAATTTAAAAAATTTTCATTTTATATTTTATACAGTCTGCTGTTTATAATTCTACCTTTTTAGCAAAATATCATTTACTTAGCCATGGTCATCGTTCCTCATTGTCATTTGAATAAATGCTCTAAAGTCACAGGTGAAGTATTCTTCCAACGGCAGCAGCAGCATGAACCAATGAATTCATTCAGAACTTGTATTATTTAAAATTACGGAGTTCTCATAAAATATAAATAATTATTTGAAAAGCTTCTTATTGATTGTAGTTAGAGGAAGTCAAAACCCTGTAGTTTTCATGGTTCTATTTTCACAGATGATGGTGGAATCATTTGAGAGGGAAGAAAGTTAAAAATTCAGAATGTGAGGTGACGTGCAGATAAATACACCAAGTATGTGATTCTGAATACATAGCTAAGTCAGCAGCATGTAGAATAAAGATGTTAACTATGTCATCCAGGCCGCTCCTTCCCTGTGGCCAATCAAACTTGGGAATCTCATTCACTTGGCTGAAGCACATGACCTTCGACTCCTCTCAGAATTGTATTGCTGCCACCCTTCCCAGTTCCAGAGATTTCAAGTGGCCCAGTATGTGATTCCCTGTCCCCCTCTAAGTCAATACGTGACAATAAAAAATTAAGAGATTTTTAAATATCTAAATAAAACTTTAGAAATTTTTATTGCAGATGCATCTCTCTTCCTGGAACTTCTCATAAAATGACTCATTCAATCAACTTTTCTAGGCACAAATTCTGTCCCTAGCTGTGGTTCCTCTGGCTTTCTGGCTTGCTCCCAAAGCTCTTGCTGTGGCTTAATAGAAGTATATAGCTATTGTTTTCTAGTAGGATGCCACCTTACTTCAACTGGAGAGGCCCTCCCACCCAGACACAAATCATAGCCTCCGTGATTTGTTCCAAGTGCCTCCAAACTGCAACAAGAAGATTAAACTGTAAAATGCCCTGTAGTGTTTTTACTATATGCCTGTCTTTTGCCTGCCTTTCCCACCTTTTTCTTTTAGCTTTTCTTTCGATTTAAGTTAATCCTACTCTCTGGCCATTAGCCATTTCAATGTGTCACGTCTCGGCAAACCATCTCACCTGTCTCAGAAAAGCAACTCTCACTGTTCTAAAAGAAACCAAAATAGCAAAGCAAGAAGAGAATATGGGATATTATTTTGGTTCTGTGATATCATCAGTCAATCAGAATCTAAATTTCCATGTGTTGTTGGCAGGTCTGTTTAGGATGGTGGTGTTTCACCTGAATGGCTTCTATAGGATATTTTAGAATCATTAGTTCTTCTCAAATACCACCCCCCGCCAAGAGTAGATGACTTGAAAGAAACATGTTTCAAAGCTGAGCGGGAGCCTCCATTAATTGCCTAAATGCCAGTGAAATGAATTCCCAAGGGGAAGTGCGTATCCTTTGGTCTTTCTTTCTAAAGTCTGAAAAGGTAGCCGCTCAGTGCATACATGGCTTCCACCTCTAATTAGCAATTCTGTTGAACAAGTGCTGGGTTATCAAGAATTTAACCAGCCACCTCCCAAGAATACTGAAATGTTTCAGAGATTAACTTTTATCAGAACAACTTTTTTAGTCCTTAGCAAAGTAGTTATTCTTTTGAAATGGAAAATTGTGGATAAATGTCAGAGAACTGAAAAACTATTCATGTCATTTTTGAAACATTCATATTCAATTAAATCTAATTCCAACCAAAATTTAGTCAATCTAGTAATGATTGCATAAATAGCTAAAATGTCCAGGCTGGTGTTTATAAGCCTTGTCTTGCAATAAATTTATGAAATGTAGAGGTACAAAAAAGTCATTCTTCTGTAGTTGTTTGTAATCTGCTTACAAGAAGAAAAGAAGGAGGGAAGACCATAGTGGAGAATTCAGTGCAATTGCCCCAAACTATGAGACTAAAAGCTTGAATGATTGATTGTGGGAAGATTTCAGTAAATGATCCTCAAATTAAAACATTAAGCGAGTGACTTTAGTCAAAATTACAATACCATATGCAATTTATTCACTGAAAAGGAACTTTAAAAATAAGATGAATAATACAAAAATCTTCTGAGATGTAGTTAGATTATACAAGCTTTTCTTTTCATTTTTATTCTTTCCCCCACCCCCAGCTTTTAAAGTGAACACCTGTCAGATTTTGTTTCTTCCTTTCATTTCTTTGACTTGTCAGAGGAGAAAGGTCAGAAGTGATCACCAGCTCTTACTTTTTAACAGACAGAAGCCTGTAATTGAGAGTAATTCCTCTGCAATTTTGTAGGCAGGGGCTGTTTCATTCTGGGCTTTCAAAAGCGAGGTGAGGAGAGAAATGCTATTCCGTAAGTGAATCAACTTTCTTCGCCAGGCTGCAGATCATTTCTGATTTTCTCCAAAATGCAGAAAGCTACAGCGCTCACATTAATGTCCTTCTTTTGGGTGAATAGAAGTGTAATCTATTTTTAACATTTACTGGGTACCCTGCAGCTAAAAAAATTGCTGTGTGAGAAGTAGCCCCGAAATGTGTCATTTTGATATTCTCCATTCTTAAGAACACAAAGTGGTTTATTACTGTCTCTTTATCTGGGAAGTTTATATCCTTCTTTAAGATTTAACTTGAGATGAAAATCATGTGTTTGTCTTCACCAGAATTAGATGTAGTATAGATCGTGACGTAACCTAAAGATTTTTGGAAGTTGCTGAATTGACTTCCTTCGAAAAGTAGTTTCTATGAAAATGTGAAGACTACATGAAGGCACCCCTTTATTCATATGCAACTTTGTAAAGTCAGAGTCTGTGCCAACCTGTCACTGCACATTCAGCTTTCATGTTTGAGATAGTGTACAAACCTAAAGGAGTCATTCAGAAGAAAACATATGTTCAGCAATTCAACTTAAACTCTTTGTTGTGTGTTTCTTGACAAAATGCAATCTTTAAATTAAAAATACAAAGAAAAATGATAATGTGATAGAGGCACACCAGGAACTATGATAGAAAATGTTCATTTTACCAAGTACAAAGTCAGGTAGAAGAGAAAGCTGGAAAATAAAGTAGAAATATATAAGTTTAAAGGAATTGAGCCCTATATGTCTTTAATGTGGTAATAATAATTTTAAAAAGACATTATGAAGACCCCTTAGGTCCTAGACATCTGTTATAGTCTGACATTTGGTGAGTCATGCTTTGTTGAAGTCAGGAAACCATGTCGACAATAGGTGTAAATGGACCAGGTCATGTCATTAATTACAGAAAACGTGCTTGGATTGAGTGTGTAGTGCTCCATGTAACACAGATGCATTGTCTTAAAAACGTGTGCATTTATCCATAGGTCACTTTGAACAACTTCCTTTTCTGTCATTGTTATCTAATAAGTATCTACCCTCGAGGCATAATATATAAAACTTCCTAAATAAGTAAGTGGAATTATGATCTTAAAAAGCATAATTTGAACCAGAAAAGAGAAGAGTGATTACCAGCTATGATCAGTAAGCCTGAATTATATCGTATTTAGAGGAGAGCGATGCAAATGAATGAATTAAATTAGGAAAACAATTCTCTTCTTAAATCAGCACTTTTGACTGTCAGAATCTGGACCAGAGTGCATTATTCTTAATAGACTCTGATTTGTATTGAAATAGCACAATAACTTTGTTTATTGAAAGTTATTTGCCGCTTGTTGTTTGGTCGTTCTGGTTTTGTGCATGAGCAGGGTGAGTGTAATAGGCAGGGCTGGTGATTCAGCAGAATGCCATTTTTTTAAGCCATCGCACACTCTCTAAACTGAAGAGTGATTACCAGAGAGGGAATCAAATATCCTGCATTCATTATTTTACATCACAGTGTTTCATGAAAAAACCACAAAGCATCTGAGAGTCTAAGCCGTGGAGTAATGTAAGGATCTGTCTTCCATGGCCTCATTTAAAAATTGCTTATAGACTTTGGTCCTCAGAGGACAACTTTTAAACTTCAGCCTCAGCCACTTTAGCAGTATATTATTGGTGGCAATTTCATCTGTTTTCTTCTCTCTGATTTCATGAAGCCAGTTTAATGACAGGCTTATGATGTGCTGATTCCAACTTGACATCGGGGGTTTCATGTTTTATAGGCTGACTCCAGTGGGCTTTTGTTTTGTGTTCTCTTGGCATCATGGGTAAACATGTGGGAAGAAGAACTGCAAATGAATCGTAGTCTATATCATTTGATCCCCCACAGGTCCCTCTGGAAGTTGAAAAGTTTGCTTTGACTTTGTCTTGGTTTGTATGTTTTTGGATGGCTTGAATCACGACATTTTTCAGTTTTTGTAAAATACACCTCAACCTTCTATTAGTGAAATGTAAAATTATCACACATCTTTAGAAAGACATACACATTAGAAGGAGTTAGAACAGAATACATTCCCTTCAGAATTTAAATATTGCATGCCTTCAAATTCGAGAAACTATAGAATGTAGGGAGGAAATGAAGAGATGGTCATATTTGTTAAAATATAATATAACCCATCCATAAAGTTCACAGGCAAGGCACTTGCCACATTTTGACAGCTCTTCGGCTCTAATTTCATTTCCCCATCCTTCGTGTTACCAGTCTAACACCTCTCTCTCAGTACCAGAGCTAATGCAGCCCACCTTTGCCCGCAGAGGGGCGATCGGGGATTAGAAGCCATTTGCAAAACTCAGAATAGTCTGTGAGCAGCCTGGTTCCATTATGATCATGTTAATGCTCTTGATCTGACCTGCTTACAGTGTGGTGAGGACATTGACCTGACATTATCAACTTGCTTTTAGCTAAAAGTTGAACCTCCTGTTTTCTTGGTTTTCACCAATGCTGAGCATTTAAAACAAAACAAAACAAAACAAAAAACAACAACAACAAAAAACAGTGCTCTAATCTATAAACATTCAGTCTTTGACAAGAGCACAAAAACAGTTTAAGAAATAGTCTTTTCAATAAATAGTGATAGGAAAATTGGATATCCAGCACAAAAATATGAACCAACTGATACCTTGCATAGGTCACAAAAATTAATTCAAATGGATAATAGACCATAAATATAAAATGCAAAACTATAAAATCTAGAAGAGGACAACCCACTCAGGTCCCCTCTGGTCTCTCAGGAGCTCTCTGTCTCTCTCAATAAATTTCCCACTCTAAAAAAATAATAATAAAATAAAATCTAGAAGAAAACAGAATAAAAATCTACATGGTCTTGGATTGATGATTTTATAGATATAACACCAAAAACAAAATCCATGACAGAAAAATTGCTAGGATGAACTTTATTAAAATTAAAAATTTACATTGGGAAAAAGACACTATTAAGAGAATGAAAAGACAAGTAACAGACTAAGAGAATAAAAAATAAAACACTAATCTGTAGCAACTTGTACCATAAAACTAAAAGAATTCTTTTAATTCTGCAGTAAGAAAACAAGTTAATTTTAAAATGAGCAAAAGATCTGATAGGTACTTCATAAAAGAAGATATACAGATGGCATATACGTGTATGAAGAGATGTTCAACATATATGTCAGTTGGGATTTGCAAATGAAAACAATGCAGAGGCACCGGCACATACCTGTTAGAAGAGCCACTATCAAAACAACTGTCAATATCATTACTAAGAAGAAAGTGGAGCAAGAAGAAGTCTCAGATATTGTTCATGAGAATGTAAAATACATTGTACAGTTACTTTGGAAGACAATTTTGCAGCTTCATACAAAGTTAAACAGTTTACCACACAACCTCACAGTCACATTCCTAGGTATTTACCTAGCTGATATAAAAACTTATGACTGCACATCCTATCCAGGAATGTTTAGTACCCCAAACTGAAACCAGTAGGTGACCGAATAGACAAATTGTAGTACAATTTGGTACAATGGAACTTTATTGAGCAATAAAAGGGAATGAGTCACACACAATATCAAGGATGAATGTTAAATGTATTTGGCTAAGAAAAGAAGCAAGTCTGAAAAACCAACATCCTGTAGCATGCCAACTCTACGACTTCTGACAAAGACAAAACTATATAGATGGTGAACATCAGTGGTTCCCAGAGATTTTGAGTGAGATTGAATAGGGGAAGCCCAGAGAATATTTTTGGCGTAGTAAAACTACATTGTGTGATCTAATTGTAGATACATGACATTGTGTATTTGCCAAAACACACAGTACTTTACAACTCAGAGAGTGGATCTTAACGTGTGGAAATGTAAAGCAATCATTTAGGAGGCCCATGAATATTCTTGGATGGAATGCAGGATGTCACTTTTACTGTATGACTGCTCACCCTCCCTTATTTGTAGGGATATGTTCCAAGACACGCAGTGGATGCTTGAAACTTTAGGGAGCATTGAACATTATATAGACTATGTTTTTTCTTTCACATATGTACCTTTGATGAAACTTAATTCATGAATTAGTCATAGAGCTTAACAATGACAATAATAGATCAAACGTAATAATAGATTATAATAAAAATTATGTGAATATGGTCTCTGTCAAAATGTCTTAATTCCTCACTGCACCATAGTAATATCTTCAGACACCAGGTGACCATGGCTAACTGAAATCACAGACAACAAAACCATAGATGGGAAGGGTACTGTATTCCAAGTGTAGGAAACAATTTCACTGAAGGAATGAGAGAAAATGTATTGATGAGCAACTTTGGAAATAACCAGAATCTGTAAGACTAAAGAAGATGAACAGTAAGTAAGCACTATAATTTAGTAGATGAGTTTGTTTTCCTTAGGTATATAGATTATATATATCTATAAACTCTGAAACCACTAAGTATGTGCATTTGGATGAGTATGTATGGTGTATGTGGGAGTCAGCTTTCCACCGTTGGGGTAGGAGTTTCCACATAAGTAGGAGGAAGCTAAGAAATCCATGTGACAGTGAATTAAAATCATGACATAAAACTCTATTCAGCTTAATATGGAAGCTGATTATTACATATGGAGATATTTATTATGTAACAATAAATATAAATTATGTTGTATTCTACCCCATGTGTATGATGTATATACATGGGTTAGACTATATCCACACATTTCTTTGTTCTGGTAGCTGAGATAGCCCAGAAGCAATGACACTTGGAAACAGTGAGTATATCTAACACCCAAATTATGATTTCAAGGTCCTTTTCCAAGTAAAGGAACCAAAGTTTTTTGTAAAAAGGTGAATTATTGGAGCAGGGCAGAAAAAGTACAAGATAAATAAAGAGCACCTTTTACTGTTGAGAGGCAAAATAGTAGCTGGGTATAATGGTACATGCATGTAATCTCAGCACTTTGGAGGCAGGGGCAGGAAGATCACAAGTTTAAGCTCAGCCTGGCAACTTAGTGAAACCTTGTCTGAAAATAAAAATTAAGAAGGGCTGGGGATGTAGCTTAGTGCAAAGACCTTGTGAAAGGTCCTGGATTCAATCCTCAGTACTGTAAATTTTAGGGGGAGAGGGGGGGGAGAGAAAGAGAAGAGAGAGAGAGAATCTCAAAAAACTGATGCAAAATAAATCCATAATAACAGAGTATATCAGGGGGACACAAAAGCCAGCTCAAAATGTTACTGACAGAAAAGGTAGATTACTTTGTGCAACAAAGGGAATAGCATAGTATTGGATTATAACCGAAAGTATAAAATAACCATATTGGAGTAAATGGGTATATAAATTCTCGATGAAATGAGCAGAGAGAATAGATGAATCTGTGCAGCAGAATTCCAGATAACTTATGTAGATAAACTATAAAAAAGCATACATTCTACCCCTTGATTGTGAACTGCACATGGAGCCTTTGTCTGAAGGGACTAGTTTGGAAAGGGAGTGAAAACAGCTGCTTTAGAATGGGGAAATGTGCGAACCGCGCCTCAGCCAGGCAACCAGGATTGACATCAATGGTGACAAGTTCTGCCGATAATATGTACCCTTGCTATGAAATCGTGATAGTGGCACTTTATCTTTTTGACGTTCATCCTGAAAACCATAAATGCAGTCTCATCATTGCAAAGATATCAAACAAACCTCAGTTGAGTTATACAATTTACTGACCTCAAAATTATCAAGGTCATAAAAAATAAGAGAAGCCTGATAAACTGCCAGAGCTAAGAAGAGCTGTAAGGTGAATGAATTAGGTAAGCCAGTGTCAGTGCAGTGTCGGGAGTGGGCCTCAGTAACAGGGAAGGAATATTAGGTTAAAAACTAAGGAAGGGGTGGGGATGCAGCTCAGGAGTACAGCACATACTTAGAGTGCTTGAGGCCCTAGGTTCAATCTCCAGCCCTGCAAAAAACAAAACGACAAGGGATATATGAACTAAGTAGCGATTTCACTTAAAAATGATATGTCCATGGAAGTTAAATAATTGTGAGAAAAAATTGAAGATATTAATAATTATGGAAATTGGATGTGGGGTGTATGGGAACTCTGTACTATCTTTATAATTTTTCTGCATATCTTAAATTATTCTAGAATTTATATAGAAAGAGAAAGAAAGAAAGAAAGAGAAAGAAGGAAAGAAAGAAGAAAGAAAGAAAGAAAAGAAACAAAGAAAAGAAAGAAGAAAAATTTGACAAACATCTGGGTCTAAATTTCCATAAGGAAAGTTTTTTCTATAGAAAGTATTTGGCCCCAAGAGGGATCAGAGAAAGCTGGGATTAGTTTTGAAGGAGTGTTTGGGAGGGAGGGTATATTAGCATCATTTAATCAGCTTTGATTCCTAATTTACACTCTGTCAGTTTTTGTAAAGAGTAAGTGTGGCATGAGACTTCTACACCTTAAATGTGATCCTTGGGAGACCCCGGGGCATCTGTGTACAGTCAGATCAGGTCTGTGAAGCTTCTGGATTTGTCTGATTTGACTAATGGACAATAGCGAACTTGTTAGTCATGATGTGACCTCCAACAAAATCAAGGAGGGCTGCTGTGTGGATGTGTAGAGTTGGTAAGATGTCAGCATGTAAGGAGACCTAAGAGCAGTGAAAGACTAACAGAAGAGTTTCACGGGTAGAGGATCCCTTTGGTTCCTTACAGAATGAGAGCTAGAATCAGTTAAACAATAGGGGATGTGACAGTGTCAGAATATTTTGTAGGCTATGTAGAGCCATGAAAGTAAAAATTAAAGTTAATAAATGCTAAAGAAATATAATGGGACATGTCAACTTTTTTTTTTTTTGGCTTTGTACTTTTTAAATCTATCTTTACTAACAACTGAAATTCTTTTCTCTGTATTATAAATGCCACCAGTAACAGAATGGTTCTGCCCTCAGACAGGGCTTTGAATTCCAGCCTGTTAGCTGTTGTCCTTGGGAAATTTCTTTATCTTCCTTAACCTAGTTTCTCCCATTTGTCATATGAATATAATAATCTGTGAGTTATAGAACCATTGTAGAGACTGATATCAATATTCATAGTGTTTTATTTTTTGATTCTGTCATATGTGCTTAGTAAATAGCATCCAGGTGGCATTTTTACTTGGAGTAGTCTAGAGACACTGCAGTTTTTCTTCCTAAACTTCATTTTAAAAGATAAAATTTTAAAAATTTAGATTATCAAATAAAAGTAGTTGCTTAGTTTATTTCAAATAATTATTTTAAGTTTCATTAATGCTATCTATGTTGAGTAATGTCAAGGTATTTGATTATGTCTAATCTTGCAATCCAACTGAAAGTGTGAATCTATTAGAGTGTGAAAATCATGTTTGGTTCTTCCAAGTGAAGATTCTAGTTCAAAAATGTAGATATGGTATTTTATTTATATTCTGAAAAATGAATGCTCATTCATTTCTGTGAGTATCAGTGTCAAATCAGAAATAAAGACAGCCCTACAGTTTTGCAACATATGCCCTGTTTTTCTAACAGAGAATTAAAAATAAAATCTATATCATTCAGAATGTCTCAGACAAAGAGGGAGCTAAAATCATAAAAAATGAAGCTGTTAGAAACAGTACTTTGAGATATTTGTTACAGACTAGAAATACCATCTTTGGCAGATTCAGTCTCTGCTTCATTCTGTCTCAGGGAAAATTCCTTCAGCTCTCTGTTCATTTCTTTCAAGGACTGGGATTGGGATGAGGGTGAAATATAGAACAGCAGGTGGCCCTTAATTCTGCCAAACCCAAACCATCCTGACATGTTTTAATGATTCTGTTGCAGGTGTGAAAAGTTTTTCCCTTTCTCCTTTTTATAACTTTCGCATTAGCACAAGTTGAGTTATTTTGGTTGCAACCGCATGGTAGATTTTTTCTACTTTTCATTTAAGACTTGACTCTTTCTTCCCTCCTTGATTTTCCTAGTTACAAATCATATCAGTGCTATCCTGCAAATCTTCTGTGCAAGGGTCTCTGTCCTTTTAATGAAGTTTTTGTATAAATGGTGTCAGCTGTGTAAATAGCGTTACCTACCATCTTCTCTGAAGGTTTATTTTCCGACTCCCTATGGTTCCAGTTGTGTGTTGTCCTTGTGTAATTAATCCCGTGGAAGACTGCACCAAAGAGTAGGGCCTCATTCCTCAGAGCGTAGAACTGTGGCTCGGGTTCCACTTTGGCTCTCCTTAATCTTATGTGTAGAGATAAATAACAGGAGAGTTAATATAAAGCAAAAGAAACCAGTTTGGAGTGACCAACATGTCAGGAAGGGGTGAAAAGTGGCCTGGCCTCCTTCTGTGTCAATGTTCTAGATCCTGATCCATGGTTGGCACCAGAGTTTTGGCTATCTTCCTGCCTTTAGGATTCTTAAACCTAAAAGAACCAATTCCTGTTGTCCGTAATCTGCAGGTATCTGTATTGCAAACCGATCTCTGAGGTTCTGGTGCTGTGTGGTTTAATTTCCACAGGTCTTTTGGTTTTCTCAGAAAGACTCTGTTTTTTTCACAAAATGGCACATCCTCCCAAACTCTCACATTGATTTACTTTGGCTTAGTGTCGTGAAGGCCACATCAAAGAACAAGTTGAATTTCCATTTTAATGGTTTAGTTTCATTATACTAAGCAGACAATTGGAAACAGAAAGAAACCATTAACAATATTGCAATGACACACAGTACAAATATTTCAAATTGGCTTAGCTTTACAACACTGTGCAGACCGTGAAAGAACAGTATCTGTGGGATACAGAGTACAGAGCAGAGTTCTTTTAAAGTATTGCTCTGCCATCTCTGGACCATGTAACCCTCAGTGTGACAATCTTGAACATGAAAGAGAATAATGCTACGTACCAAAAAACTGATATAATGATTTACTGAGATTGAAAACTTCCTAATAGCATGCTGCCACACTGTATGTAGCAATGAGGGCTGGTACTTTCTTTTTTTTCACTTCTCTGTCTGCCTAGGAAAAAGGAATTCTGATGAATCTTAACCTCTTTTATTATCTTGTTGAAAATATGTTGAGTCTTATAATTAGCTAAGAAATGCCTCAGTATTTGCTAATGTGTATATCCTGGGACTCTAAAGAGGACATGACAATAAGTGTTTTATACAGAAGACAAAGAAACAATGATTCGAGGGCCAGACATATTCAGAGAATGCTAGAGACAGATCAGCTTTTATTACTGCAGAACTTCTCAGAGCATTTGTTTTGCTCCTGACAGAATTAGTGTTCAGAACTTCCTTACTTCATTTGATCTAGGAAAGCCTTTCTTCAAGGTACAACTCGTGGAAACAGAATCCTGAGAAAATTTTGAGTAAAAAAAAAAAAAAGGTTTGTATAGTGAAGTAGATCTCACTTGGTCTGTCTGTGCCTCCTTAGACTGGTGATGCGTTTCCCTCGCTAACTCATGTGGGAAGTTAACCGTTCTTAAACGAGAAGATTAGACGTGGTCACAGGTGGCATACACCAAGAGAGAAAGTGGGAATTAGGAGGTTCAGTCGCTCCTCTGGCACCGTTTAGCCAGTTCATCACTTTTTAAAAATGCGTACTGCGTTTCCTTAGTAAAACCTTTTTCTTTCAGTATTTTCTATAAAAGCTAATTGGAATAGTTGCATGTAATTCTGGCTCTACAAGGCTCTAGGTTGGTATGAAACCAATGCTAAATGTCCATTTGCATGGCTAGGGCCCAATTGTACTATTAGCTTTAGTTTTTCTTTGATGATCCTGACCCTGTGTTGTGTTTCAGCAACTAAAAACGGTTGGGTATTTTAGGTTCATACCTCCTCTCAGATTCGTTGCTCTGACCCTGTTCAACTTATACCGAAATGTAATTGTAACAAATGACAGTCTTTTTATATGAATCCTTTTAAGGAAAAAAAAAATGTCTTGATGGAGAAAGAACTCTTTTTTTCTGAACCTGGGAGAGATGAGTATATGCTTGGTTTGACATAATTACATCTCAACTGACTTTGTTGAATGCACAGTAATAGAAATACCTTAGGAAGTGATTCAAAAATCACTCATCTAAAAGTGCAAAACAACAGGATTGAAGCTGGCACTTTCAATAAACACCTTCCTCCATGGTGTGCTGCGAAATGGGATCTGTCTGTTTCCCAGCCCTAGTAAGCCGATTGGACCTAATGCTCTGTGAAGCTGCTGCATTTTAAAATATAGGGTTTATTTCAGTTGTTTCTGTTTTTAATTTGAAACTACAGTGTACAGGAGAAATTGATCACAGGGAATTCCTCTGAGGTACTGATACCTGTATTAATGCCTTCGTTTTTATCACAGCCAGTTGCACTAGCACATTTGCCGGGTCAAGTTTGTCTTTCTTTCGCTCCCATTCTTATTTTATTTTGGCTTTGGCTTATTATATCATTTCCTTGGCTCCCTCTCTCCTTCCTCCTCCTTTTATTTAATAGCAGATATTTATTTTTATGTGTGGCATTTGTAGTTCATAGGCGGCTTGTCTGTAATCTGTGATTTGGGGGCATAAGTTCACAAGGGCCCTTGCTGTCTCCCTCTGATTTTTCATCATTTTCTCCCTAGGAGCATCCCATCTCCTTATGAGCATTTCATTTCCTCCCACAATTTTGTTTTTTATTTCTCTTTTCTACTTTTTTCTTCTTCAGATTTCCTGCCTTTGTCTTTGCTTTGCCCTTCTCAGTTTCTTTCCATGATCTCTTTCCGCCAGTCAGAGGAATCAGAAAACATTAAGGAGCCAGGGCCCATTCCCATTCCCATTGGCAGGCAAGGCATTTTGGGGCTTGATATCTGCAGTCATGGCAGGACTTCTGGCGACTCAAGACCAATGCACTCTCTTCTTTAACCAGCCTCCTGCTTATGCAGCATCTCCCTGGCACTGTTTGCCAACACTCGCCTTCGTAAGATGCAAGCCTGTTGGGGAAGCTGGACGGTCCAGGACTTTGGGGTACTCCAGCCTCACCATGAGCTTCCTTATTCACTTAATTGGCCTTTCTTCCCCAGCTGTGTCTCCACCTCTACAACTCGGGTGCTTGTCACTCTATCATGGCAGTTGATAGCTGTGTGTGTATTTCACACAGCCCCAAAGTTTGAAAAAATTTAACATCATTACCTTTGTCTAAGGCTGTTTGATGGCTTTTATGAAACACAGATAATTTGTGCTGGAGAATATATCTACATTCTTTACTAATATCTGACTACTCTGCTGATTTTCTCTCTTGGGCTTTGTCTGGGTTGTTGTTTCTCTGGAGATACTCCGTCTAATACAGCATCCACTTGTCACAGGTGGCTATTTAAATTTAAATTAACTTCAATCAAATAAAATTAAAAATTCATTTCTCCGTTACATTAGACCCATTCAAACGCTTAATGGGTCATTGTGCCTTGTGCCTACCATACCGGACAAGAAAGGTAAAAAAATATTTTTATTTTCACAGAAAGTTCTTTTGGAATGTGCTACTAAAGACTGAGTTGTACTTTCTCTGGGCTAAAGTGGGTAGTTAGCATTGCTGAAATCCACCAGTTTCTGCCAACATTAAGTACTTAAGTACACTGTTGTTAGTAGCTTTGGGTTCTAATATGTTTTAACTTCTAACGTGGTGGAAAATTTGTTGGTGATGCCCAATTTTTAAAGGGTATAGAGGTGTTGTGGGCACCCTGATGTCCCTCTGAAAAGTTGTGCACCCCTCATTATCATTATCTTTTGTAAAATATATTTCAAAGATGGACTCAATTCTTGTCCATTGTCCAGACTGTCCTTTCTAAGCTATACATTGTAATTTTGCTAATGTTGCCAATATAATGAGCAAAAATAATTTGGTCTTTTCTTTTTGTTTGGCTTTTCCTTTTTTTCCCTTGCACCTCACACTTTCCTTCTTCTAAGGTATTATCACTGGAGAGAGCCAGCATGTCTAATTATGCCATCACATTAGACCCCCGGATGCCCTCGGCACAGATCCAGATTGCACGATCATTTGCAGGCTGATAGCAGGAGGTGACCCTAACTCAAAATCTCACTCTCTCCTCTTTAGGCACTCGAGTACCATTTGTTTTGTATTTAATGTAGCAATAAGTGTATTTAAATTTACACTATTTTAGGAATAGATATTCAGGGTATTCTATCCTGATTATCAAACTACTAAAGCTTCAATTTAATAAATAGCTTGCTCTGTGGGAGGAAGACTGGTTTTATTAACATGCAACATTAACACTGTTGGGCTCCACGGATAGGTTGACATAGTGTCATTGTTACAGAAGATAAAATTTAAAGGAGCATTTGTGGAGCAGCTAGCAATGGATGTTAGAACAATAGCTCAGGATTTTATGGTGGTTTAATCATTTTCCACCCCCATCCTCTCATTCAGACAGTGAGCCCATATTTCTTGAAGTTTACTACGCTCGGCACTGTGTTAACTGCTGGGTAATTCAAAGGCAAGCAGAGCTGGCAGCCAAGAGAGATGAGTGCCATGATAAGAGCGAAAGGTGTGGTCTCTGCTCCACAGACTCGCCAGCTGTGCAGCTGCTCTGGATGCAGGCTGAGTAGGGTCTTCCATGTGCTTAATGTGCTGTCCTTGTCACTGTCTTGGAACTCTTTTTTTTTTGGTGGTGGTGCTCGGATTAACCCAGGGTCTTGACATGGTAGTCAAATACCCTGTCACTGAGCTATGGCCCTGGCACCTTGAAACTCTTCATTTTTTTGGTGGTGGGGGGGTGGGAGCTGCTGGGGATCGAACTCAGGGTCTTATGCTTTGCTAGGCAAGCACTCTACCACTTGAACTAAATCCCCAGCCTGAAACTCTTAATTTTTAACCAAAGTATTCTGCATTTTTATTTTGCAAAAAGCCTTGAAAATTATGTAGATAGTATTGGAACAATGTTATGATGTGGTTGTGGAAAAGTCGCTTAATCTAGATGTGGAGGACCCAGGAAGCCATCCTGAAGAAATTGACATCTGAATTGATATAGAAAGGAGAAGGAATCAATCACACAAAGGAGAATGGCGGAGGAAACTCTCTAATAAGCTATACACGTGTAGGACAGAGCAGTGATCCTCAGGGTGCGCATCATCAAACCTCAGTGCCTCCATCTTGTTGTCAGGGAAGTACCTGTCTCATGGACCAACCCGTTATTGAGTAGTTCCTTTTAAGTGTATTACAAGTCTTTCTTGCCTCAAACAAAGAGTTGAATGAGATAAACCAAAAATAGTGCCAAGAGTTTATCTCGAAAGTAGGGGTGAGGGACAGACTGTCTCTGTAGAGCAAACTTGGGCCGAACGAGAGAAGAAAGGAGAAAAGCAAAAATAAAAGTATATCCTGATCTGGAAAACACAGGGTGGGCTACAGTGAAAGAGACAATAGAGTGGGTTTCTCCTGATCTCTGTGTCCTTATATGTCATCACCCTCGCATGGAAACCTGAGAGGACATCTCCTTCGGGGAGAGGCGGTGCTGCGGAGAGCCCGGGATCCCATCATGCCTCTCCTCTCAGCCAGCCTAAACTGTGCCCTATCTCCTGTCTCAAACCCTTAGAGTCACCAGTTTTTAGCTTTTGATTTCTCCTTGTGTCTTTCTTCAGACAGGGATCTGTAAGATGGACCAGGCTGTAATACATGAATTCCTTCTTAGGCAGAGGTTGCAGTCCACATGTTGACAAGTGCCTGTTGGCGAATGCTGAGGTGGGCCCACTGGAGAGACTTTCCCCCTTCAGGGTTCAGAATAGCCCCATTTGTCTTGAGCTTCACTAACTGGCCAAATTTTCCAGTATGTCCAAAGGGAGCAGGAAGTATGGGCCGTTATGTGAAAATTCCCCATTTTGGTTAGCACGTAATTTAAGAAATTTGTGCAAACTGCTAGAAAAAAATGTCTGTAGGCCATATATGGCCCTGACTTCCAATATGTGAACTTTCAACTCTTGCTTTCCTGAAAGAAACTAGAGTGTTCCCCATACTTCTCCGTGGATGTATGTCTCTTCCAGAGAAGGCTGATTTTTATCTTTCCCCATTTTCACTTTCAGAAGTTAACCTTTGCTTCAGGTTTGGTGGCAGCCTCCTACACATGTTAATATTTAAAAGTTTGCAATACCTTGTGCTATGTATAGCAACATAAACCTAAGAGCTAAAACCATAAAATACTTAGAGGAAACATAGGAGTAAATATTAATGTCCTTGAATTTGGAAATGGAAACTTGCATGACTCTAAAGAGAACAGGTAGCACAAGAAAAATATAAATGAATTGGACTTCATTAAAACTAAAAACTTTTGTGCTTCAAAAGGTACAATTAAGAGAGTGAAAATGTTTTTTATTTCTTTTTTTTAAGACAGTGAAAAGACAGGCTATAGGATGAAAAAAGTATTGGCAAATATCTTATCTGATAAGAGTCTCCTATCCAAAATATGTGCAGCTCAATGAAACAAGACTGAGCATTCAATGGGCAAAGGACTTGAACAGACATTTCCCCAGAGAAAATATACAAATGGCCGACAAACACATAGCATCAATAGTCACTGGAGAGATACAAATCAAAACTATGAGATACTGCTTCATTCCCTCTGGAATGGTCATCATAAAAACACTGGATATTTGACTCATATTAGTGCAGACATAGAGAAATTGAAACCTTTCAATTTCTGGTGAAAATGTTAAATGGTACAGTCACTATGGAAAACAGTTTGATATTTCCTCAGAAACATAGGTAGAATTACCATATGATCACTCCTAGGTTCATACTCAAAAGAATTGAAAACAGTAACTCAAATGCTCACAACAGGTACTCAATACGGTGAAGGAATGGATAAACAATTTGGAGTATATGTACAATGGAATATCATTCAACCCAAAAGAAGCAGTGAAGTACTACCAGACGCTGCATCAGTTAAAGATAAAAAACATTGTCGTGAAATAAGGCCAACAGAAAAGGTCATATATTATATGATTCCATTTAGGCAAAATACATAGATAAACCTCTAGGACAGAAAGCATACTGGTTCTTTCCAGGAGTAGAAGAAATAGGAAATGGAAATAACTGCTTCTTGAGCATGGGATTTTATTTTAGCATGATGAAAATATTTTGCAGTTAAACAGAAGTGATGGTTACACATTATGAATTAACAAATACTATTGAATTTTTTTCTGTTGAATGGTTAATTTTATATTATGTGAAATTTTACCTTAATTTAATGAAAGCATAATTCTTGAAATCAAATCAACTTATAATAGTGTTCCAGCATGGCTACATTTTAGCTATATAATTTTGATCAAGTTATATTCTCTTTCTCAGTTTTGTATCATGAAGATAAAAGCTATACAAGATTTTTAAGGTGAAGTTGATTTCAGTATTGGAATGCATAGGAGTCTTGCTTATAGTGAGTCTTGCTTATAGCGTATCTAAGTATTAGCTGCTACCATCATGAATTACAATAATTGCTGTTTTACAAATGCCATAATCACCAGATAAGCTAAGAAATCAGAAGTATGTATGCAAAAATGGAGGAAATGGAAGTATATTTCATTAGTTACCAATATGATTCAGTAATATTTAGGTGAATCAAGCCAAATATGTAGTGGATATCTATCAATTATACTGAAATCCTATTTAGGTACCAAGATAATGTACTGCATATAAGCAGTTTTGTTTTGTTTCTGTAATGAATTCACATCCTTCTTCTTACTGATAGGATGAAGACCTCTGGCCCAAAACAGCCTGGAAAGTCCTACTTAGAGTAGCCATTCCTCTCTCATACCAGCCTTGCCTCAAGATCCAACTGTCTTAGCTTTCTTTTAATTTCTCACATGCACTATGCTTTTTTTCTGCCTCAGGATCTTTGTACCTGCTGCTCTTAGTTTTGTGACATTTTTTGGCATCACCCCCCTACTTCCTTCTTTTATTTATGACTTGCTCCTCAATTCACATATTCATTGTTTCAACAGATGTCCCTGGTCCTCTCAAATTAGTTTCATTCCCCTGTTCTGTGGACTTGTCACAACATTCACCTTTGTCGTGTTAATAAATGTGTTTGCCTAGTTTTTTCTCTATCGCCTAGAAGAGTGATAGCGAAACTTTTGGAGGCTGAGTGCCCAAACTGCAGCCCCAAACCCACTTATTTATGACAAAGTGCCAACACAGCAATTAAACCTGATTGCAGAGGTTTTAGTTGAGAAAAAACAACTCATACATTAACATCTTTTGTCTTAAAGAAAAGCAACATGCATGCCATACCTATAAACTTGGATATTCCTTCGAAGCTGCGGCTTTGTGCCGTTTTGTTCATGACACGCTTCCAGCACTTGCCTACTACTTGGAACATGGAAGGCATTTAATAAATGTTGAATGAAGGAAAGGAGGAAGGATTCATTTAAATTAAAAGTAGGCATCGAGGAGTGAGAGATTGGTCCACCAAACACAATGTCTCAACAACAGGTGAAAGAGGTGATTTTTTCTCTAGAATTTTGCACTTGTTTTGAGGAACAGAGTGGAAACCATTCAGCTGTCTAAGATTCACCGTTAGTCGTCATCTTTGAAGTCTCTTTTGCATGAGGTTTGCCTTGTGGTAAGTCATTAGATGGCAGGGTGCAATTGGAGGACCATTTCGTATGGGTATATCATCCCATGAGGATTTCCAAGCACAGATAATTCTTCCTCTCAGTGTACACTTGGCTTTGCTTTGCTACAGAGAGACGGGGTCATTTTATTTGCTGTAAAATGTCATGTAAGAACCGATAATAGAAGGTCTTTCCCTGCAGAAACTATTTGTTTTATATTAGTTAAAAGAGAGGTGCTTTTTGTTTGTTTTGTTTTGTTTTCTTGTGGGAGGAGTAGTGAGGACCAAACCCAGGGCCTTCGCACTGAGTTGCATCCCCAGCTTTAATTTAATTTTTTTTTTCTTTTTTGGAGATAAACTCTCACTAAATCACTAAGTCACCCAGCCTGGGCTGGAATTTGCAAACCTAACTTAGCTTCCCAGCGTGCTGAGATTACAGGAGTATGCCACCATACCCTGCTTTCGTTCTTTTTTAAATAGTATCCCTTGAAAGTACTGTCCTGCATTCAAAATTAGGAGAGAAAAATACAATAGTAAAGTCAAATTAGAAGTATAAGTGTTTTAACTTTCTTATGATAATAGAAAATGAAGGGTTTTGAAGAATGTTTAGTTTCACCATGTCTCTCAAGGTCACTTGGGTATAGGAAGTTGGGCACTTTATTTGTTTTAGTTCTCTCCTAGAAGTCAGCTCCTTGTATTTGCTTGTCTAATTAACCTCTTCTGGAAACCAGAGATTTGGAATTGCATGCCTTGCTCTTCGGAGATTGTTTCAATATTCTGTACTAGTGTTCTGGACTGGGACACAAATGGATGATAAAAAGAGACTCATTCATTGAATGTGTGTTTTGCAGATTACCTATTCGTAAACATCTGGCAAAAACTAAATAGTATGCGGAAGTAGTAATTCAGGGTCAAATCGATGAGAGAATGTTACTTTTTGCTCATTGTTTGATCTTGCCGTGATTTTGATGAAAGGACAAGTCTGTTTTGATTATCTTTTATTTTTAAAAACTGAATTTGGGAGATAATTTTTCAGTCAACAAATATCTGTTTTTAAAACATGTATTCATTGAATAATCATTTGAACTCTTCTTGTATCATCCATTATCCTAAGGGTTACACTGGTGAGTGAGACAGGATGTCTTTGGTAAGAGAGTTTGTACTTACAACGATCACTCTATAGTTGTACACTGTGTATGTAATGGATTATCTTGCAAGTGATATGCGTGCATATCAAAGTAACTTCAGTAAAGTAGAGAAGTTACTGGATCAAGAATTATGGATTCCTAGCTTAACTCATGGTTAAATTAAGAAACTCATATCGTCAGGAATCTTGGGGTGTCTCTCACCTCTGCTTTCATTGGTAAGAATTGTTGCCAGTCCACCTGCTGCTCTGTCACTGTGGTTACCTCTACCTTTCTTATTAATCCAGTGTCAAACAAGAGACTCTCACTGAATTGTGTCAATAAAAGTCATTAGATTAACTCTTAAGGGAAAGATGAGGTCAGGGAACAGAATGTTCACTTTAGTCATATGCCTGTATCTGAAAGGCTCCTTTTCCAATCACGTGAACTGAATGTAGGTGAAAAATGATTCTCCCAAAGAAGATCAGTTAAGAAGAGTGACTGCTGGGTAATCAAAAACAGCAGGTGTCCATTCAGTGTAGCACTTTGGAACATGCAATAATTAATATTTTTATTATCATTTGAAGCAACTTTACTAATTTGTGCTTTAGTTTTTCCCTGGTTCCATTTTTATTCCACATCCTCCCTCCTGGGCATTTTTTGTGTTCTTTATTGCATTTTTAGGCTGAAATTTCATTGGTCACGCAGATTCAAGTTGTTCTAGGAGCTAGAAATTTCTTCCAACAGTCATCAGACAGCCTGATTTCTCTTCCCTAGGGACTTTCATCTCCTGAAGATGTGTAAGAATTCCACTGTCACTGATCTTTTACTGAACTAGAACATTGTTTCCTGGAAATGTAAAAAGGATACTTTTCCTAACTTTTGATGGGACAACATGGATAGCAAAGTTTCAAAGGAATTTAATATTTTTCAGAGTCTCTACGGACTTGTGAAGATTATCTCCCTTAGAATCAATTTACACTGGTTTTATCACAAAAAATAATTTCTAACTTTTTGTTATATGTTGCCTCCCCAACCAATAAAATGAAGAACACTATATGTGACATTTATAAGTCAACAAACATGTTTTGCTATTCCTCCTGCCTTACTAGTCATGTGGATGTATGTCTACTTTATTCGTGGGTCCCAGAATAATCACACTATTTTCAAAGGTATTACAGCCCCCCCCCCCGAAGCTATGGAGATTCTTCACATGCTTGTTTTGTTTTATGCCATTCCCGCATGTGTAAGTAGGAAGGTGGATGCAGGGAATGATTGTGGATTGACTTACGTGTGAGCAGCCATGATTCTTGTGCATGTGATTTTGGGCAGTCTTTCCCCTATATGAGGATGTTGCTGACCCAATGTGAGAAGAAACCACAGACAATGTAGGTCATCCACATAATTCTCCCTCATGTTCAAAGAATCCTCCAGTTGCATTTCGTCCTGAAGGGACTTGAAGCCAGGCAGCTAGTAGTATCCACATCCTCATATGTCAGGTTCATATTTAAGGTTTGAGGTCTGCTGGAGTTTGCAGCTCTTTTACCTGAAAGCTTTAAACAGGATTCACCAGAGCAGAGAAGCAAAGGAAGAATCTGCAAATGCTTGACTGCTGAGGCAGAAGAGTATCAATCGTTACAGAAATAACCTCAACCTTTTGGCTTCACTGTACGGTGCCATTGACAAGTCACGGGATATATACTGTCTCCCAACATAAAAAAGCTGGCATTGATGAAAAGGAGGATAATGTACCCGATATCACCTTTCACAAACAAGAGTCTTCGTTTCTATTTCATCTTCTTTTGAGAGTGAAGTCAATAACCGCTCCCAGTACAAATTAGTAGGTTTTATTTCTCTCTCCCTTGATACTGTCATCTGAGTTGATATAGCCACTAACGGGGCGGGGGAGTGGGCACCTGTTTCTTCAAGATCACTTGCAGGGGGAATTCTTCTTTGAGTCCTAGGGATGTATGCCCAGGAGTGGTCCTTCACCTTGAAGCTGGCGAGCACAGATCATTAGCTTGATGGTTAGTATTGGCAGGGATCCATTATGGAGCATTTTGCATAATCAGAGTGCTCATAGAAACTGTTAATAGACATTGTACTTGAAAATGAAGGGTAAAATCTGCTCCATGTGTTAGATTAATTATATCAGCCTAACAGTCAGAGAGAAGAGGTAGCAGGTACGACACTGGAGAAATGAACCCTGTCAGTCTCACTGATTCTTCCTAACAAGGGTTTTTTTTCCCCGAGTGTTTATTTGCCAGGACCCTGCCTGAATAGTGACATGGAATTTTTATAGTCTCTGTAACCATAATCATCAAAATAAGAAGCAATTCCTACTTCACTGTGGGGACATGACCAACTCAGAAAAGGTTGATAATAAATTTCAATTTCTATAAATGTTATTAACTAAAGCAAGATTCTAAGCAATTCTCGGTTTTCATGTCAGGATATCCAACAGGAGAAAATGGATTTTCCCTGAAATTTATAAAGATTATACACACAGTTGATGCACAAATATCAGAGCATTGTTATCCACTCATCACGGTTTCACCATTAATATAATGTCCACTTATCCAGTGAGTCCTGTGCTTGCAATTTAAATGGTTTATGCTTGTTGGATTTCTTTCGTGCTACTTACTAATTCTTATCTACTGGTGATAGTCTAAACTGAAAAATGCAATAATATGTTTGATTAGAAAATTCCTGCCAGAATACCAAAAGACTTGTGATTTAAGTAGTATATACTTTATTCTTTCATTCAATGAACATGTGTTGAGCACAGTACCGATTGTTCCAGGATGAAGAAGACCCATGTCATTTATAGTGAAGGTGACATTCACAAATCACTCAATTATATATGACAACTTATTTTCTTGATTACTAAGATCGATACAAAGTAGGTTAAGGGATAAGAGAGTGATGGGGTAGAGTTCTAGAAAGTAGAGGAAGGTGGCGTTTGAGCAGAATCCTGATAGAAGTAAAGACTCCTTTTGAATACCTGCATGAAGATCAGGGTGTTCCCCACTCATGCAGAACCTGGGGTGTCTGCTATATTTGGGGAGCAGAAAGTGGTCTCACAGAGACATTAGTTGAGCAGCTGAACTCTCAGTTACACCAACAAGGTTGACTTCCCTTCCCCCGAGAGGTAGAAACAAGTAGTTTCTAAAGGTCCTTTCCTTTTGCTCTTCATTTTCTCTGCTTCTTGTCTCGAAATCATTGGTATTTATTTAAATTGACAAGAAACCCACTTGAAGGCAGCAATTTTTGTCTATTCTTATATCTGTGGGATTTTTAAAGATACAGCATGAAGACTGTCAAGTATAGGTTTTGGAGATAGACTACTTGTATTCACTTTTGTAGTTTTACCTAAAGCTTGAGCCTGTATCATCTGTACATCAGGGACAATAACAGTATCTGATTCTCAGGGTTAGAATGAGAATTAAATAAGATAGTCCATGGGCAGTACTTAATACACTATTTGACATATTGTGAACACTTCATGTACATTGGGTGGATATTTATACTAAGGACACATACTCCATCCCAAGAGCTTAAAATAGCAGCTAAAGACGAACGTACTGTCCAGTTCTTTTAAAGTTTACATGAAATCTTCAACTTATATGTAGGAATAATTGCCCCATGTTTCTGAAACTCCATGGGCTTGTAAGTCCTCCTCAAAAACCTTCCTCAATAATACTCCTTCCATCCCTCAGGCTCCTGTGTGATGCTTTCATCCTGATGATCTCATGTTCAGGCATTTTGAGCTATTTTAACCACTCCAAATTAAATAAAACTGAATCCTTGTAACAGAAACCAGTCACTGTCGACCAATTTTGTTGATTCTGATCATTCGTTTACACGTGACAATCTTATATAAGAAAGAACCCAGGATGATAGGAGCCTTTCATGATGATTGTTGACATAAACTGAATTTCTGTGTTTATAAAGCAAGATTTTATAACTAGTAAGTAAAAAGAACAAAACAGTCATATTTTCATGGCTATAGAAAGAGGTCAAGACATCAAGTGAAAAAGAGGAAGTTGCTGTATGGAATTATGATCTTACTGTATTTCATACATAAATACACGCATACATACACACACACTCACACGAACACATGAAATTGTTCACTGGGAATAATTCTGAGCCCTGGGACTTGTATCTTTTTTTTATACTCCTCTGTGCTGTTTCTTTCTACCAGTATACATTTTATAGTTTGTGAGTATACATACACACAAACACGTATTTACTTTTTTGAGGACTAAGTGGGAATGAATGGATTTCTTTAGCGAGAAAAGAGGCAGGAATGATTTTCATTTTCCTTTGTTTGAGCAAAGAAAGTTACCATATAATCTCATTTGAACATCCTTAGTCTTCATTTGTAGACCAGACAGGTTGCTAAGCCCCTGTAAAACACTATAGTCTCTCAAGTTATTCTAAATAATGCTCACTCTTAACAAGTTGGAAATAAAACCTCTTGTGAGAGTGGACTATGTGGATTTTCCTCTCCAGGAAGTGACATGAATTGTGTTTCCCATGTGCGTCAGTGACTCCCATTTAACCTTTGTTTCCACTTTCTTGCTCCTAAGTTCACCTCTTTCTAAATGACAGTTGGAAACAAGGCACCAGAGATCTAAGATTTAGAAATCATAGTCTCAGTGGAACCCGGGACCTGGAAATAACAGGGCAAATACTCAAATAGAAATTCATTTGGCAAATATTAAGCATCTTCTCAGCAGGTGGTGGGACTCCGCCCAGGTACTGAGCATCAGCAGCTTCGAGGGCAGGCCGGGTTTTCCCTGGTGACATCGAGCTCACAGCCTGCTGTTCCTCCTCATTCTTTTTTTGTTCCCATCTGATTTACTTGACTCATTTAGGTTATTCGCCTGGCTTGCAAAAGTATCTGAGTTTTCGATCTCTGCTCTAAACTTCCTAAGAATTTAAATCGAATATGAATAACACTTGCTTAGGTGCCATGACCTTTTGCAGCAGTTGACATGAGTTGGTTATTTTTATCTGGGTTATCTATCCTGGAAAATTGGAGTTTGGCATGCCAACAGGACAGCATGGTAGGGAAGTACTCTACTGAGAGTTGGACCAGCATGTAAATATAGTTCAATATAATTCACCAAGGAGAAAACAAGTCTAAGAGAGAATTCTGCTTTAAATGTATTCTCGGTATTTTAGGTAGATCCTACGGCCCCAGACTAGAGGGGATACGGTAGGGTGTGGTGAGGAAAATAGAAGCAGTCCTGGTAGGCACTGTGGTAGGCTGTGAGTCAGGAGCACTGAACACACCTGTGGGCCAAATAATTAACTTGACAGCTTTATAGGATTGCTGTCCTTCCCCCTCACTTTTTCTCTTTTGACCAATTACTTTCAATAATGATGGCAAGTCGGCTTCTACCCCTGACTGCGTTAGAGATTATAATGTCAAAAGGGCTTTTGTAATGTCTTCTGTGTCTTAATAAACCTGTCAGCTGAGGTTACATTATTTTCTAATTTCCATCAGAGAAACATGGGATAGTGCAGCTGGGCAAAGACTCAGGTCGTGGTGTGTGTTTTTGGGTTGGTGTGGTGCACCACGTCTGACCAGTGCCAGGGTTGCAGGGCCAAGCTTGCCAGTGACGGGCTGTCCTGTTAGTCAGGGCCCTGCTGACGTTTGGCTGGGATGTCCTGTAGTCCCTTTGTGATGTCAGAGGACTGTCGGTGACTTCTTACCTCCTTCCTTGGCAGGAAGATATGCTGATGTGCTGGTTATCTGGTTCATGTTCTTCCTGCCTGGAAGAACAACTCCCCAGTGCATAACTATGGCGGCATTATTTCTGTGTTCAAAAAAGCTACAGCCATCTTCTGTTATCCACTGATTTGAGTTTACGATATCCCACTAAGCACATTTTAGGTAAAGATTGTTGAAAATATATGGGCTTTTTTTGAAATCCTGTTTTGAGCCAGGTACTACCCTGGACACTGCATTTAAAGATGAGTAAAGCCATCATCATCTTTGCCTTTAAGGGAGCCTCTGTCAAATAATAGCCATCTTATTTGATCCTATCTCTGATGTAATCTTTCCTCTGAAGGAAGAACTCTGGCCTACAACAAAGCTGGCAGTAGGATTTTTAGGATATGGGACACCAATATTTGTGACAGGCCCAGAATGTTAAAAAAAATTCTGACAGTATTCTTAGTTTCTCATGGAGTTCTTTTCATTTCGGATAGGATCCCTTCATCTTGGGCTGGACTGAAGACAGGAGGACAAGTTTGGGGTAAGACATTGTACATGCATTAGCTCTACAAGATGAGTGTTTTCATTCCCACAAGGTGGCTACAAACTAGGCAGGTCAGGCAACATATCCAAAAGCACCTGGAGCCTGAGAAACAGAGCAGGGATGCCAGCCCAACTGTATCTGGGAGATGGTCAAATACTTGCAGAGAGCACAGATGGTCACACTGGAATTGGTGCTTTGAAGATGAGGAAAGTGACTCCAAAGGGTTGTGGGTCAGTGATTCTCAACCATTAGTGATTTTGCCTTCCAAAGACACTTGGTAACGTTTGGAAACATTTTTGGCAGTCACAGCTGAGAGGCGGTCAATACTAGCATCTAGCGAATGCTGCTACACCTCTCATATGCACAGGGTAGACCCCACACCAAAGAATTACCTAACCCCAAATGCCAGTAGTGCATGGGCAGAAAGCCTGTGCTCTGGAGTATGGATAGCAGGCTTGGCCTGGACCATCAGGGAAGGATCGTTGAGGGGGCTCTGACAGAGGGGAGGAGTCACTAGGTGGTGGAGTTGAAGGGGGTTGTAGACGGGGGAACACATGTACAAAGGAGAGAGCGTAGGGTCTTGGATGAACTGAAGGACGGAACAGGAACAGAAAAAAGGGACATGTGCATGGTGGGGTTGGATTCCATTAGGCAAGGGTCCTACAGAGTCTGGAAGGCTTCTCACATCAGGTGAGAATGAAGGTGAGCTGAGTAACAGGTGTGGTAAGGGGCAAGATCTACCTACATCTGCAGCTGATGCAGTGGCACATGCATCATGTAACAGAAGAGAGCATTTCTTTTGGAGCCAGATGCAGCTGGGCTTGTATCCCTGCCGTGTTTCTTATGACCTGGGCAATTTCGGGCACATTGCTTGACCTTCCCTGTCCTTGGTGTCCAGGTGGACATAACGACACTTCATGTAGCCACTGAGGAGAACAAAAGAGAAACACACATATGATGTCTGTCTTCATTCTGGCCCAGGATAAAGGGATTTTCTCCAAAATCAAGAAAACAACATTAGAAAGTAGACCTATTTCTAGAATTTGTTTTATTTCTCAGCTTTCCCACAAACATGGATGTCCCAGGCTCTGGAAAAGCTGTCACCAGCTCCGTTGTGAGCTGGAGTCCTTCTCTGGTAGGAAGATTCTGTTGGGTTTTGTGGTCGAAATACTTAGTTTGGTCTGAAATTACGATTATAATTCTGGTCTTTTAGCATGGAGGGAAACTGTAGGGGAATGAGGTACTCATGAACTGTGCTTTTAGAACTTTATGGAGAGAATACACCATATGGCCAACAGTGCTGGCTCTGGAATCAGCCCTGAGTTCCAATCCTAACTTGTCCTCTTATAAATTGTGATTTCTTTCCTAGCCAGTTCCCCATCTATAGAGAGGTAAACATGAAACCCAGCTCCTAGAGTTAGTCTTGGGATAAAATGAAAACTGTATATGAGCAGATACTAGAGCATGTGAATACAAACCACTGAGCACAGCGTGCTATCAGAGAGGAGGAAACCAGATTCTCTGTGACAATGAGTTCTGTGGTTGATCTGTTTTCTAAACTTTTATGGAAACTGATGCTGAACTGCATGTTCTAATTGGTTAAATAAGAGAGTGAATAAATGAACCAAGGAATAAACAAGAAAGTAGAAATGCATAACTGCCCACTACTTCTGGAATGTGGTCCAAATTCTATCTCTTTAGTAACAGACAAATACAATAGATGTAGAAAATGTATGAATTAGGTTCTAGGATAAAATTTAAAATCTGTTTTGGGAGCTATTAGAAAACAACACATTTTTCCAAAACAAACTAAAAATGGTCTTTGCTCTGTTGGAAAGCTAAAACCTAATGTCCTCAAAGAAGCTTTATATACAGTAATGGGATTAGAATGGCCTTTGAGATTACTGTACTCATCCCGCTGTTTTCTCATGGGACCAGCTCTTGACATGTCACGAGGCTTTCCATCCTTCTCCAGCATCCCTTGAATACATTTCTCTTGGCCATCTATCCTATGTCATGCTTTCCAACATTAGGGCTACATTCTTGCTGTTATCAGCATCACCTCTCATCCATTCTCAGTCGAGATGCTCTATGCACTTGAGGGATGAATTTATCCACCTGCAAAAATGCAGTGAAATCCTGCGGAAGCAGGCACTATCAAGCATGATGTGCTTTGGCTTTCCCAGGTGCCCCGTCTTGTGCATCTCCATATGCTGATTGTGACTTTGGGCCCTGTATTCCTTTCATTTAACAGAAATAGGTTACACAGCTGCTTGCTTGTTTCTGCCTCTTCTGTTGGTGCTGGCGTGTTTTTCCCCAAATGTAGGTCCCTCCTGATTTACCTACCTTGAAACACTCTCCATGCACAGAGTACCTTCTGTTCTTGGCAAACATCATTTCCCCAAAGCATGCCCCTTTGTTTTCCTCACAGAAGGAACGGTGCCCTTGGACGTGGCTTCTTTCCTGATGACTAAGTCCAGCCAACTCTCAGGGAAGCAGGACTTAGCCCAGGCCTTGTAGCCTAAGCATTTGTGAATTGCATTATTGATAATTGCTCAAATGAAACACCCACAGACTCCTAAGCTCTGGTCACAGCGCAGGCCCTACACTCATCCCAGTTGTGGAGAATAACATTTATCCGGGATCTGCTGTGGCTGTGTTAGGCAGGCGGACGTAGAGCCATTTTGCTTTTACAAGCCCTGCCATGAACACGGGGAGGCTGTTCATTGTATCAGCTGTCACAGACTTTTCAGCCATAAGGACGCCACAGTTGGTCTTACTACTGATCTGCCACCTTTTAATGGCCTGATAATTAAAAATGATGGGCAGATAAAAATAGAGGAACTGAAGATAGCCACCCAAAGCAGTTCTTTTCTCCTGATTGTCATACTCTTGGAACTATATGGCCCAAGGGCAGAAACCAAGTCAGATTTTAACTGAAAAATTCAATCATTCTTTTTTCCAGTGCAACAATGTTAGAAAATAAATGAATGGTTTATGTGTCAGAATACAGTGTGGGTAATTGTCTCCTTTTGATTGCAATATAGGTAATTTTTAAAATGGAAATTATCAGTGTCTGAGCCTGTGTTCTGCCTTCGGGTTTGAATTTGTATTTTAACCTTAGTGTCTCTCCCTTCTCACCACCACACACACACACACACACACACACACACACACACACAGAGGCACGCATGTGCGCATGCTCTTGTTCACACTCTCATTCAGCTCTGCTTTACAAGTAACAATGTGTTATTGGCTTGGAATTGATTTGGGTGTCATATGTTGTCATTTGATAAAAAACAGTTTAGCTAAGCTGTTTGACATTACAACAGCTGGTAATGTCACTTTTGTTAATGTCTTTAACCACATTTTAAACAAAACAGCAGATGCTCATCACAAAAGCCATTTTCTTTTTCTATGCGATCGTGTAAAATCAGCTCAACTAACAGTTCAGGATTGAGCGGAAGCCCTGCGAGAGGACCACTTGACCCCAGAAGACACATTGTGAGGCTCCTGAATTCTCTGACAGTACTGGGGAAAAAAAATAGTTACAAAAAAATAATGCAAAATAGCTTTCTTCTTTGAGGGTAGTGTTCTGTGTAGAAAATGTGGCTCCTGGAGAAGAACAGCTTTGTGGCCTTACAGCAGCCAATCTCAGCTCAAATGAGCAGTGGTAGCCCAGGGTGAAGCAGAACTTTGTTGCCTCATCTTTAATTCCTTGATTTTTTTTTTTTTTTTTGGTCTGCTGGTGGTGGTGGAGGGGGTCTTACCTCTTCTCCTTTCTTTTCTTAACGAAAGCATTTCCCACTTAGCAAACATATCTATGTGCACACAGAATGGGGCGAATTTTCTGAAACATTTGCAAGTTGTGCAATGCAGACTATAAAAATTTCCACCAAAATGCTTCTCTGTGTCACAGACATCTTACTTTTAAGTCTTCCCCCTATGTTTACAACTTTTTACTGTCTTGTTTGTAAATGTTTGGAAGTAATGTCATGAAAATCATGGTGCCTGGCTGCTCATTTGTATGCTCCTGCATTTAGTGAATGTTTGTGGGGCTGATATGGAGGAAGAGGCAGCATATTCTTCTGGGTCACAAGTCCAGCATTACTTGGGTCTCTAATTAACTCTGTGACTTGGGACATGGCATATAGCCCTTCTGTTTTATCAACTTTAAAATGGGGATATTCCAGTATCTATTACATAGGCATTTGGATGCTTAAAAAGTATATGAAAAATGTATTAGATGTGTAAACGCAAAGTTCGTCAGATAGAACGCACTGTAATAATGGTGTTCCTATTATTATATTACGGTGCTGAAAAAGCATATGGCTAAGGATGTATATTGCTTTTTAACATGTTGTGGTGGACTCTCCAAGTATCTTTTCTATCCCCTTAAAATTTAGTCTGAGCCCTGACTGTTAATTTATGAGATTGTATGTGATAGAAGAATCTTAACCTTTGTATTCATAAAACACAGAAATAAAACACACAAACAGATACACAGTGTAGCTGTGGGCTTAATATTTCAAGGGCAGGTGGTGATTAGGAAAAAAAGTCTAAAGGTGCTCCTTGGGACAATAATGAAAAAAAAAGAGTTGTAAACATTAATGCCGTCCAGCTAGACACTGAAGAACACGCTTGGAACTGAACAGATTGAGTTTATTACTCACTGCAACAAAAGAGAAAATACACCTTTGGTTTGGTGGCTTGGGGAGGGTCTAAGGAAGTGTAATTTGTTCTAGATAGGGTGCTGTCAAAAAGTGAGCTGTGTTATGTACACGTAACAACTCCATACAAGGAATGTAAACACTGTGGACTACAAACATGTTCTAATAAAAACTAAAACAAAAATAAAGAAAAAAATGAGGGAGGACATGGATGGCTATCTCAATAAGTCTCTCTAGGAAGGACAGCCTACGGCCAGGATAAAGCTATTACTCAGAACGAAGCAGTTACTTTCATTAGTTGAAGGAGAGAGATGTTTAGTGTTTATTTCTTGGGTAATACAATGTCCTTCTTTTTGTCTCCACTTAGACACCATTATGTAGTAGTCTTGTTTTGTCTTACTTTATCATGGTCTCAAATGAATTTCCTGGGTTTTTTGGAGAGTTTGTTGATGGCTAGTAGTGTTAGAGTGGTCCAGGGATGAGTTCTGGGCTGGCTTCTATGTCTGAGGCATAGCTGTCTTTATCAGACTTAATTTTAGAAGTCATGGGCTTCTTTATCCTTTCCTTTCCTTTCTTCCCTTCCCTTCCCTTCTCCTCCCTTCCTCCCTTCCTCCCTTCCTTCCTTCCTTTCTTCCTTCCTCCCTCCCTTCCTTCCTCCCTTCCTTCCTTCCTCCCTTCCTTCCTTCCTTCCTCCCTTCCTTCCTTCCTCCCTTCCTTCCTTCCTTCCTTCCTTCCTCCCTTCCTTCCTTCCTCCTTTTATTCTGCTTCCCTTACTCCCTCCTTTCCTCCTTGCTTTCTTCCTTCTCTCCCATCCTCCCAATCCCGACCTTCCCAATCAGAGTAATCCCATCCACCTTGCCAGGTACAGATTCAAAAATGAGCTAGTCAGAGTTGGTTTGGGTCGCAGAACAATAAGGAGAGACTTGCTCATGCTTCTGTGAAAGGGAAATTGTTCTTTTTCAGGGATCGAATAGAGAATGCTAATACTGATTGTCACTAGAGGTCATTTAATCACTTTTCAGGCAACTAGCCCAAAAGCAAAGTTTTTTTTGTTTTTGTTTTTTTGTGTGCTGGGGATTGAACTCGGGGGCTTGTGGTTACTGGACAAGTGCTCTACCACTTGAGCTAAATCCCCAGCCCCAAGAGCAAAGCTTTGGTAAGTTCTTAGAGCAGGGGGTTGAAAAGCTCTGGGAATGGGGCCCCCTGACAGTGTAGTCACTGAGCCTCCCTGATCTCTACACTTCCCGTGTTATGAGATAGTAACCTCCAAGTTCCTGAGGCTAAAAACCTCTTGACTAAGGCTCAGACACATTTCCATGTGTGAAGTGCAGCTGTATCTAAAAGGTTACATGTAATGAAAATTGCGTACTTTCTAGAAATCACGGATATTTAACATTTTGCAAAATAATTCTAGGAAGGATATTTGAAAATATGATGGACTATTTGGAAAACATGACTGGAGCAATATTTTGCTTTTTAGGCATTAGCCTCCACCCAAACAGCTCTTTCTTTCTCCCTTTTCTTCAAAGCTTTCTCTTGTAGCCTCACTGCTGCCTGTATTTAGCTGCCTCACACCAGACTGCTCTAGCTGCTAATCATAAGAGGTATCATTATTCTTTCCTCAGAATATCATGGAATGTTTAGAAAGGAAGGGACCTTAGAGGTCACCTAATCAAAACACTCATTTTAAAGATAAGTAGCCAGAGACTCAGAGAATCTCAGCTTCACAAAGGTCAAGCAGTTACTGGCAGGACAACAGGACTTGTCCATGCTGCAGTGGCTTTAAAAACCTCTTGACTGTCTGATACCCCTTTTGAGTCCTGCGCCCTCAGCAGATGTAACTAATATATTCTCTCCTGCCAAGTTTCCAGCCCGGTTTGTAGTCCCAGCCCAGCTCTCTAGCAGCCCGTACTTCCAGATCACGATCGCCATATACACTGAAATCACTGTTGCACAATGAATGTTTTGAAATCATATTTATTTCCTAATACAGGACAGCTGTTTAAATAAAGAGATGTATTTTGTTCATAAGCACCATATCTAGCTTTTCTGTCTCATACATATAATATATAACTTTACAGATGTTCTTCAAGTGACCATGGGTTACATCCCAACAAGCCTGCTGTAAATTGAAAATATCCTAAGTCAGAGGTACATGGAATACACCTAACCTACCAAACATCATAGCCTGGCAGCACAAAACACTGTAAAAGTCTCCATTGTTTCCCTCTGGGGATGCTGTGGCTGGCTGGGAGCTGCAGCTGGTGCCCAGCATCGAGAATGAGTATTGGGCCATATATCATTTGCCCAGGAAAAGATTTAAATTTGCAGTTTAGTTTCTACTGAATGTGTGTGACTTTCACACCATTGTAAACATGAAAATTCAAAGTTGAACCATTGTGAGCTATGGACTGTCTCTATATGAAAGACTATAGTTTTCACTAGCATATATTAACACACATTGATTGAGACCCAATATTCCCTTTGTTGCCAAGGGGACAAAGTCACAATCTATATGTTAGGATCACATTGAAGAGGAATATATTCAAGTTATTTAAATAAAATCTCTAAACATTGTGTTTTATTTTAGATGTGTCTCTGATATAAGGTTACTTAAATATCTGAGTTTTTAAACAATTCCATTTGATGACAAATTCTTAATTTTAAACACCAAAATGATCTCTTTCTTATGGTGCTGTTTTTTAAAGCTAGCAAACAGTTCCAATCCTGTGATGTTACTAAGCAACAATTAAGAGGAATTCTCAATAGGTTTTTAAAACTACTATTTACATAGAGGGAGAAGTATGTAGATTTTGCACACTTTACATCTCCTCCCAGTGAGTGACATTGGGGGCTGACAGGGAGGGGAAGAGGAGTGGGTTACCTGGGTGCTGGTTGGGTGAAGGTTAGAGTAGAAAAGGTGACCCTTTTAAATTCCTATGTGACCTTTTATTTCTGTGATTCTGCAAAAATCACAAACAAAAGCGTAGCGCTGAAGCAGGCAGTCAAAATGATATTCTTTATTAGTGACAGCGAATCGCAGGAGAGATGTAGAAGACTGCCGGCCTCAGGAGCCCCGACCTGGACCCATCAGCGTGCTGAGCGCTGGGACTGTCTGACGGCCCACTTGTCTCACACTCTTCCTCTGCCTGCTTGAGGGGAGAGCCGTGACGGGCAGCCCAGCCAGAACCGTGCAGATGTGAGACGAGGGCCGGCCGTTCTCCAAAAGCACAGTGCAGTGTTGTTGTCAGAATTGGAAATAGTTGCTGGGCAGGTAGTAGTCATGGCTCCTGTACCAGGAAGCTTGGTTCAAACCACTCTTTACTGCATGGAGTATGGTGGGGGTTGGGGCGGGTGGCTGGGAAATGTTCTTGCCTGTTCCATGTTTGGCTCAGAATCTGAGGCTGACTTTAGGCTGTAGGTGACTGAGGTGACTCAGAGTTCAGAGAAGAGAACCCAGAAGCTCTGTCCTTTGGTTGTTTGCTGACAGTTGGTGTCCTGTGTCTCATATTCTTAGCACAATGTATTACACAGAATGAAGAATGTCATCAGCTCTATGGCTTTCTTATTTTTGAAGATCCTGAATCACTTCTAGTCTTCTTTGCAGCTATAAGAGATATTTCAGTATGATGTCTCTGCTTTTCTTTCTCCCATCAAATAGTTTAAATATTAATTGGCTTTTCACAAGAAACAAGTGTTTCATGTAGGCATAAGTAAACTGTCATAGAGATTATTTAGTAGAAGAAAATGATTAATTGTACCTGTTAATCATAGTTCCATTATCATATGAAACAGTCATGTCACTGGACCCATTTTGCTAATGAAGTTTTAGCACCACTGAGAGCATATTTGCATTAATGAGGCATCACAGGTTATTAATTGAAATCTAATAACAGCTTGGAATATTGTAAGTCTGCATTAATTGGAAAAAGAATTGTGGATTTATTGGCAATATACCTCTTGTCATCTAGAATAACGATTCTTTGATGAGATATAAAGAGAACATTTACACACTGACTGGAATTTCTGGCTCCTATACGTTGATTTTATTTTAACTTGGAATGACCTTCTGTCCCTGATTTCTTAAGCTCAACTTTGTTGGTATGTCTGGACCGTGCCTACTGTGGCTTTGAGTGAGTGTACTCAAGGAAGGAATATTCATTAATGGCAGTTCCGTCACCAACTTATGTTTCCAGGGAGGCCTTACCTGAGCACTCTGTCCAAAGAAATGGTCTTCATTGTGCTCCATCAGTGCCCCTATTTATGTCCTGTAAGGCACTTAGAATCGATTGAACTGTGTTTGTTTACTTGTCTTTTGTGTATCTCTCTTAGTAGACTATCGGCTCCAAATAGCAAGACTGGTGTCCTTTTTGTTCTTCATTGTATGCTCAGTGCTTAACACAATGTGGACATGCAGTAAACAGTGATTGAATGGAAAACCGAATCCTGGCTTGGACTGGAAAAAACAGGGGAGAGCAAGCACCCACTGGAATTGATGATAGTGTTTCAGCGCAGAGTTTAACCCCCGGGTCCGGGGCAGAATGATGAAATGCCCAAACTTCAAATTTGTTCTAACATCACTCTGTGTTTTTGGTGTTTCTTTTCCAGAAACATGTTCTTAGAATACCACTGGACTGAATTCAGTCACCAATGATTTTGAGGCTGGGAAGAACAGGGAACAGAAGTAGTGCCTGGATATTGTGTCCCATGGTAATTTTGAGTGAGCGCTGTTTTCCAACATTTCTTAATTGAGCTTTTTGTAGAAACCAACATTCACGATAAACCTCAGAACAGAATTTTTATGTCATAATTGGCACTTTTGTTAAAGTAATAGAAATTAAATAGGCAAGCTCAGCTGGTAGTAGCATTGAGGTTACTTGAAGCTAATTGTAGCAAGATTTGGAGATAATTAATGAGGATGAGAGGAAGGTTAACGTGGGTGAACTGGGCTGCTGCCTCCTTTATTTCTTCCTCCTTTTTCCTTCTTATTTTCCTTCTTTTATCCCTTCCTTTCCTCTTTGTCCTTCTTTCTTTTCTGCTCTGGTGAATTGTGTATGAAAGCTATGGTCCTTTCACTTGGTATCATCCACAATGGCTGTGGTGTGGCAAGAAGAAATTTAAACAGGCCACCAGAAAGCAGAAGTCCTAATCTGGGCTTTACTATTAAAAATACTTTGAAGCAAAAAAAAGAACTTTTTCTGCATTTTATCGGAAAAATGGAGACTTTCTCTTGTCTATTTTATAGAATTTTTGTGAAGATAGTTGAAGAAGATTAATAAAGGCACTTGTACTCCCCTCACTCAGAGAGCTCCAATCCCTCTGGCTTTTTTTGCTATTCCTTCAATATTCTAAGACCTTTCTTTCTTTTTTTTTTTCAAACAGGAAATTCTAATTTTTTGTATATTTTTAATTTAATTTATTTTATTTTAATGGTATATTTTAGATATACATAGTGATAACATTCATCATAGGGGATTTGTACCTGTACAGGACATATATCTTGTTGCTTCTTTTTTTCCCCATTCCCCTCCCCTCCCTTCACCCTTCCTCCTTCCTTATTTAGAAGAGCTTCATTTCCATTTTTTCCTTCCATTTCTTATTTTTCTCGTCCCTCTGTTCCTTTCCCCCTCTCTCTCCCTTGTTCCCTTTCCCATTTGGACACTTTCTTCCCTTTCCCAATATAATACATTTTAGTCTTTTTTTTACACTTTCAGTTTCTCACACGAGAGAAACAATGCAGTGTTTAAGCATGTTTCTTATTTTGGGAACAAAAAGAAGTTACAGGGGAACCAGCACTCTGCAAGAGAGTGATCTTACTTAAGGTTAGAGGAATAGGCGTGGGTTAAATTGAACAGACAGTGTTGGAGGCTATGGTGAGGAATTTGCAATGGAAGGACAGAGAAGGGGCTAAGAAGTGTCATAATCTGATTTTTAAAAAAAATAATTTGCTGGTTTCTGTGAAGAGTAGATCATAGATATGGATATAGATACATGATAAGTTTAGATTACATAAACAGAGAAAAGACCAGTTAGCAGGCTTTGGGAGTAATTCAGAAAAAAAGATGATAGTGGCTTTTATTTTATTATGATGGACATGGTGAAAGGTGATGAGAATCTCAATATATTTTGAAGACACCAGACCATATTCTTTCCAGAAATGTGAACTAATGTGATGTCATATCATATAATAATGTACATGCTGACTTTACAGCCTAATTTGGGGGTAAGATAGGAACATACTGTTCTTCGGCCAGGTTACATGGGGAGAGGTGGACAGAATTACAAAGCTGTAACAGCTCTCATGACCAATCTTTTGCATCACATTCTTTGGGTACATTATTCTTTAGTTCAACTTTATAACTGAAATAACATGATATTGCCATATTAAACCTGTTATGACTTACAGGAAGTATTTAACTTTATTGTGTAATAAATTGAATTTTGCATAGATTTTTTTCTTTTTTAAAATATTAAATGCTAAACTTATACTAGAGAATGACCAAAAGCAGGTGAAATTTTGATACAGAGACTTCTGAGATCTGCTCTGTGGAGCTAGATCATTGCTATATCCTAGCTAAGGGTGTCAGAGATCGACTCCAGCATATTTTATCCCCAGTGCAAAATTGTACAGCTATATTTCTAACAATAAGTGTTTGAAGGATTTCAGACCTTGTCTAGCCTAATCAGTGGTTGACAGTATGGCCACAAAACCTCCAACGGGACAAAAAAACTTCTTTTATTATAGCTTCTGTAGATACGCTGGGAGACAGTCTGATTAGAATGGATGGAGCCATGTTTCTGTCCTTCAGCGATGTGCCTGTTGGCCTGGCCTGGGGCACATTCTCCATCCTTAAGGATGGCTCTCTACTCAGACCCGGCAGAGTGAGAACAGGGCATGGTTGATTCTCCAGATGATGTCCAGGTTGTTCCTGAAGGAGTGAGAAAAGGACCATGGGGCTGCAAATATTCACGGCCTTGCTGATAATAGCTGTGTAGCATCCTCCGGCCACCTACCTTTGTGAAACATCCTTCAGATACCATGGAGCTCAGGTCTCCTGGTTTTTATGGAAGATGTGTTTTGATCAAAATATCACGTATTTCTTTATTTTTCATTTGCTTTGTTCTTAGAAGGCACAAAAGAAATGAAAGTCTGAGTTAGAAATTTTCAAGACATCTTGGTAGAAGACACGCCCTTTTGCTTTCAGTGGAGCCATTAATGTGCATCCTGAAAAATTCCGTTGAAGACTTTATTCCTTACTGCTTTTTTTCCTGTGGTGTACTGTGATCCACACAGAGCGTTTCCTCTTGGAAGTTCAAGTCAAAGGTGCCTGTTTGTATCACTGTCCTTTCTATCCCCTACGGGAGTGGTGGCGAACCTACACCATGTGTGTTATTGTGTTTTTCTTTTAAGACAAAAATGAGTTATTTTTTCTAAATGAAAACCTCCATATGCAGGTTTAATTGCAGTGTTGGCACTTTGTGATAAATAAATGGATTTTGGGTTGCATTTTGGGCACTTGGTTTCTAAAAGGTTCACTATCACCATCATATTATAGCATGGATGCCAGAAAATGAATGGAAAAAATGCTGAAGAAAAAAACCCAAAAAACTGTATGCAATTTTTCCAAACAGTTGTTTGATTCTTTCAATATCCTAGTAGGTCAGTTGTTTGAAGGACCTGCCTTTGAGAAGGGTATTAGCATCCAAAGGGAACTCTTTTACCTAGCACGTCAACAAGTGTAACAAAAATGTTACTAGAATGGAGGGAACTTCTTTGTAGTAAAAGAAGAATTCTCTGAGGCTTTCTCTTACATGTCCAAGGTCAAAGAGCAGCTGCTAATAAGCACAGCAGGAAAAAAAAAAGATAGGCAAGTGAAAATTAGGGTCACATTATGCTTATTTTGTTAAGGCTAAGTTTACGTTTTAAATTAGAAGCTCTGTCTTTGTGAAACAGATAGTGCCCAAGAATGCAAAATGTATCGGAATAACACAACTTCCTCTTCTGAGCAAGGGGTACAAACTTAGACTCAAAAAGAACCAGAAGGTCTTAATTCTAGGAAAGGTAATATGTAATCTCGGTTAGCTGTGCTTATTGGGGACACTGGCAGCTATTTGACCTTTAGCTAAAATATGATATAACCTATAAATCAACTCAGGTGCCATGTCTAATTGCCTCATCTGGTTATGTGACCTGGTAAATCTCCCTCAATTTTTTTTCAACTAATATTTGTGGTTTTGAATCAGAGAAACTACGGATGGTACATATGTTAGCGAAATGTCCAGAGGTAGAATTCTATCAAAAAGGTAAAGCCTAATTTACTAGGATAAAAAGAAGTATGATATAGATCCGTCACAACTCCCCCATGTATGCACACTTACTTTCTCCTAGGAATTACTAGAAGATGCCCCCCTCCTGTATTCAAACAGTGCAACTGCTATCATCCTAACCTTACAAACCATTGTCATTCTATTTAAAATACAACTAGCACATAAGCTATTTATTTATTCTTCTGGCATCCATGCATAGTAGGGAACTTGGGTTTTTAAATGTGTATAATACATAATAGTGTATTATGAGAGAACTGGCATTTACCATTCTTTCCTTTTTGCCACCAAAATTGTAGATATACATTTATTTTATTGTGAACCTGGCCATCTCATCATGGCAGAAAGTGATAGCATTTTGGAACACTCCTCTTACGCAAAATGTCCCTTCCCATTAATCTGCTACACCGCATAGAAAGGATAGTTTTGGTATTAAACTCCTAGAAGGAAGCCCCTTCACCAGCAAATACATAATGTGAATTGAGTTAATCAGCCCCTTCCATCTAGATTTTCTACTGTCTTAATTTTGAACTGGCTAGCCATTAAGTACCATAGTAATAGTCCTAAAAAAATGCACAAATGAACCTGGATTTGTTTAACTGATGTCATTTTCCGACTGTTTCATCCCTCCATACAGAACATTAAGCTGTACAGCCGTATTTTTGCAGCTGACTCGATTTGGTGATAAAGAGAGTATAAAATATATTCAATTCCTTTGTTCTTGAAGGGAAAATGCTCAAATTTTCTTCGCTGTTTCTACATTCCTTTTTCTTGTTGTTCTTTTGTTACTAACTAAATAAATATGAATAGCTAAACAAATAGGATTTAAAAAAATCTATGGACAAACTGTAGATGCGCTGTGCAGGACAAAGAGAGCCTGCTTGACCCTTCCCGTCTCGTATTGGACTCTCACCTCTGTTTCAGGACACCAATAGCAGCCGAGGCAGATGCAAAGGCACGATGTCCTTTACATCTTATTCCTGCCGTGCCTCACAGTTTGAGGGCAGGATGTACTGGTTTCCCTCTAAACCAGAGCCGCTGAGGTCTTTTCCCTTGTATTGTCAGTGAGACTGGTAGTTTAAGTCAAGAGTTCTTATTCTAAAAATCTCAACTGAATCTCATACTCGGCTCGCAGGTGAGATCGTTTCTGCGAAGAAGGGCGTGCAAAGCATCCATTTGCTTCCAGTCCTGAAAGAGGTTTTGGAAAGCTTTGTTTGCATTGTAGCAGGCTTTTTCCTCCTGGTTGGACTCATTAATACTCTTTTGTGAGAACTATTTTGCTTTTTCAAATAGTTTTTCTAAACAGCTTTCTCTGGTGGAAAATCCAATTTAGTTGCAAGCAGTATTACCAGTTCTGCTCCTTTATTTTTCTTCCACAGTAAAAGGAAAATAAAAGATTACATGTCAAAATGGAGATGTACGATTGACGGCATTAGCACTTCTATTAATAAATTTATGCAGCAATTATTTATCTTCGCTATTTGTGTTTATCCATGACTGAAGACAGCTTCTTTCTGTGGCAGGAACATATTTTTCTTCCAAGCACATTTTATTCTCTTGGATTCTAAGTGAGACTGTCTGCCACAAAGTCCCATTGAAAGTAGTCACATGGTTCAAAGTTTTAGCTGCTTTACACGCTCAGATAGGGAGTAAACTTTCACTGTAGATTTCATCATAGATGCATTGAAACATGGACGGATTGCAGGGTATTCAGCTGCACAAGGTTACTGTCTTAGGAGAGCTAAATTTTCCCCATTCTAGAGAAATCTTGCTTAATCTCAGTACTTTGAAAATAGTTGTCCTCATTTCCTTAGCTCCTAAACTAAGTGATGAGAATACTTCTCTCACTGCCACATTATTTGATTCCAAAAGGGTAGTTTCAAAGCCAACCTGCTTAAAGTCACTCCAAACATAGACCTCTGCAGTCAAATTTACCACCATGTAGAATAAACCTGTTTAGGAATGAAATCAGATGGAATGAAACATAATGGAAAAAAGGGAGTCAGGTTATTTATAGCCTAACTTTAGTACCTGGATCTGGTGATGTACTGGAGCTGGCTCATATTAGCACTCAACAACCTCTTGTTAGTTCAGGAATTCTGTGAGTTGAAGTCATATGAGTAGTTTGAAATTGACCACAAATCAGCTCCTTTCCCTTCTTCTCCTCCTCCTCCTTTTCCTCTTCCTTCTCCCTTCTCATCCCCCTTCCATCTCCTCCTCCCCTTTCTCCTCTTTGCCTTCTTCTCCTTCTTTTCTTGTGAATTAGCTGGGCATGGTGACACATACATGTAATTCCAGCACCCTAAAAGACTGAAGCAGGAAGATTTTTAAGTTAGACCCCAGTCTTAGTAAGACCCTATTTCCAAATTAAAAAAAAAAAAAAGTATAAATGTTGCTCAGTGAGAAAGCCCTGGCTTGAATCCCTCAGGGCAGGGGATTATATTGTTAAACATTTACCAGCCACCACTGCCTGTCACAAGCTAAATAAAGTTATAGAACCTCTTGTCCTATGAGCTATTTACCTCCCTATTGTATACCCTCAGTACCCCCGATTTCTTTAAATTTTACTTTTTATCAGAGGTCTGGCTTGCTAAACTGATAATTTTTGCTGTGTGATTAACATCTTTCTTTTATGTTAGGTAGAATAAAAAATGAGGGAACCAAAGTAGACTTTGATTATAAACCTACATACCCTCATTGGGTGTTAATATCTGAAGGAGGTAATAGAAAATTTCTAAAACTTTTTGATGGCTGAAGATAACCTGACCAATTATTCACCAATTATTGTATTTTTATGTTTACTATAATCTCACAATGCATAATAATTATAATCATCTTGATGAATTAGTGCATACACTTTTCTCGTGGAGACTTTAAATGGCAGAGATGAAACAACAAAATTTGGTTAGTGACTCAGTGATTAGAATCTGAGGTTCCCAAACTTTGAGGGGCAAAAATGAGATAGCAAGGAGTTTCCTGATAGTACTGGGACTAGTTTGGTTCTACAATAAAGTGACCAGAATGAGTGTGTTTAAGAAGTTACTCATTATGGCTGTAGCAACCAAATGACTCAAACTGGTATGTCATATAGAACCATCTTTTTTATTATTATTACTTTTTTATTGCAAATTTTAAGTTTGCTGCATCCAGTGATAAATGTTGAAGATTCTAGACCAGAATACTAACTTCATAAGGATTTGGTGTCTTTAAAATTGTCCCACAATTTTAGTTATCTGCACTAAATTGTATGCTAACTACAGTGGAAATGCTTATATCCACCATACAATGGCTTTGAATTTAATTTTCTAGTGATTTATTACCAATTATTATTGTGTGCCCTCCATGCCATTATAGAAAAGTCATTATAATAATGTGCAAGCTCAAGTGGTGAAACTTTTACATAATTTATATATAATGTGGGGACAGAATCTGTCATCTGTTTAAGGTAGCAATAGTGAGAGGAAACAAAACTAAAGAGAAGTTACAAATGGAAAATTGTGCATTCACAATGCAACTTCCACTAACAACAAAATTTGTGTATTATTGTCAGTAGAAAATAATTCAAAGGAATAAAACATTGTAAGTTGTCCATCTGACATTAAGAATATATGAATAAGATTTGTGAGAAGTCAGACTTAGTTAAAGGGTAATGCTAAAGTATTTAGTTCAAAGACTTCTGAGTAAAGCTAGATGACGGAATATTCTAAAATACTATCACTGGATGGAGATTATCGCTCCAAACCCTGTACGGGGTGTCACAGTGCATCTCTGCCTCTTCTGTTTGAAAATGCTTTGTATTTGGCATGTATCTTCCCAGACCAGTTAAGTGCATATAAAAATAATTACAATTTGAATCAACCAATAAAAATATCTGAACAAATAATCAAGTACACCTTTCTGATTTTTGCCTCTCGGCTCATGTTAAACCAGGAGGGGTTGTATGTGACCATGAGCAGGGCACTGCCTCTCCAGGATTCAGACTACTTAGGTAGAAAAGCAGCAGGCAAAGTGGGTTACAGAAGGGAATAAAAATACCTCCCTCCCCGGGTTATTCTGAATGTTAAATGAATTGAATGAAATGACTTATGCCTGGTGCTTAGCATAATCACTAGCACAACCACACTGCTGAATGGGCTCAGCAATTATTATTATTATTGTTGCTAGTTGGTCTTCCAAATCTCGCTCAGGAGGATCATTAAACCAGGCTTAAATAAATAAATCCCTGCAACTACCTATGTATTCTGGATATAGTTTCCCATGTGAGAAGCAACCCAAACTGAACACAACTCATTTGAGATGTCTCTCCTGTGTCTTTTGAATACAGCAGACATTTGAAGACTCTGATCTCTCTGTTGCATCTTCATACATAGGGCAGCTTTCCTGCATATCACATACACTGGCCACTTGTCATGCCCAGGGCCACTTTCGAAGCTGTTGACCTATCTCTGCAAGGTATAACCTATTCCTCCCTCCCTTTTCCATGCTCCAGTGAATTTTCTTTATGCTGTCTGTCCTATATTTGGAGGCTCCTTCCAATCATGCATTTAGTTTTTTTTTTTTTTTTTTTTTTTTTTTTTTTTTTTTTTTTTTTTTTGGTGCTGGGGATCGAACTCAGGGCCTTGAGCTTGCAAGGCAAGCACTCTAGCCACTGAGCTAAATCCCCAGCCCCTTGCATTTAGTTTTGGTGACTATATGTCACAGAACTTTCTCTATATGATGGGCAACAAACAGAAAATATTTTTATTTATATTAATTGTTGAGGAGCCTGCTACTCTAACGAGGTTTATAAGTTTAGTAATTGAAGCTATAAGGATAGGCAATAATATTTTTAAGCAGTTTTTCATTTGGGTTTTGGTATGTCATTTCGAATGCATACTTTCTGGCTTGTAGTTGGCACTCCATGTACAGTTTATGGAGCTGTCATTGCTTCGTTATTGTATTTGACTTCCATTGCTGCATAACAAATTACCCAAAACTCTGAGGCTTGATGTGATGATCATTTATTATTGCTTATTTCTTTGTGAATCATGTTGGTCTAGCTGATCTGGACTGAGCTCAGTGAAAGGCTGCACTGTATGCTGCAGAGTGATTCTGCTTTGTGTCTTCCATCCTCCTTTGACTAGCAAACAGACTAGCCATGACATTTACTTCCCATGGCTGTGGCAGAGGTGCAGCAGGGCAAGCAGAAGTACTGAGCTCTTTTCAGGCCACGGAAGAAACTGAGGTAAGGCGCACAGTTGTTTCCCCTCAGATATGAAGACCTTGAGAATGCCAGAACCAAGTTTAATGTGGAAGGTTCAGGAAATACATCTGTCCACTGAGGCCAGGCCAGAGTGCAGGAGTGGATCCAAACAAGGGGAAAGAATTGAGGCCAGCAGTGCTGTGTTCCATGGTTATTAATTATATGTTCTTCTGGAGATTTGCTACATTTGTTGGCATTAGTTCTTTATGTTCCCTTTCTTAACAAAATCACTATAGTCGTCTCAAGCATTTAGTGTATTTTAATCTCATGGGTACTGAAAATTGTGTTGCAGACCCAGTTTTCTTTCTTTTGTTGTATACTAGAAAGCCTAAGACAAATTAGTAGCTTATTATAGCAGTTGTATCTCTATGATTCTTTTTCTTTATCTTGTTCCTCACTCTATTTCTTTGCTTGATCATTTAACCTATATTTTTGCTTTTGCATATGTGTGTCTTTTGAGTTATCTTGCCTCCCTTCTAATGCACAAAGAAACCTAAATACATCAATAATATATAAATGACAAGCCACAGCCACTATTAGTCCTTTATTCACTAAGAAAGGTACAGATAGTATAGTAACAGCTGGCACTTACTGAGCATTTCTTTCCTCTTGGGCCATGAGCAGAATGTTTTTTGAGTAATGCTCAATCCAATTCCCATGATAACCTTATGAAATGGGTACTGGCATTATATGATCCCCATGGAAACTACAACAGCAGATGTGGCTTGTTCAAGGTCTCACAGCTATAAATAGACCGAGACTATGATTTGAGCTGTAGTGGCCGCCTTTACTTCTCACATTCTTTTTTAAATTTTTTATTAATACATGTTTGCATTACATAATGATTATATTCCTTGTGGGAAATTAATACATGTACATAACATATCTCAATTTTTTTCAACCTTTTTCTATCCCTTCCGTCTCCCCACCCCCATTCCTTGATCCCCCTCCCATTTGAAAAAGATCTCCCTACTTCCTATTACTAACCTTTTACTTTGCTATTTATTTATATTTTGGGTTTTCCATATCAGAGAAACCATGCAATATTTAAGTTTGTGAGTCTGATTTATTTCATCTAATGTTACGGTGTCAGTGTTCATCATTTTCCTACAAATAAATCAAGTTTATCTTTCCTTATGGCAGAGCAGTACTCCATTGTGTATAAATGTCACATTTTCTTTATTCATTCATCTGTTGATATTGATGGGGATATAGGCCATTTCAAAGATTTAGCTGTTTGAAATTCTGATGCTATAAACATAGATATGCTTGTATGACTGTAATAAATTGACTTTAACTCTTTGGGGAAGATAACTATAAGGGAAATAGCTGGGTAAAATGGAATTTCTAGTTTTAGTTTTTTGAGGAATTTTCATGCAGATTTCCATAGTGGTTGTACTAATTTACATTTCCATGAAAAACGTAGAGGGTTTCTTTCTCCCTGCAGCCTCACCAGCATTTGTTACTCTTTCATTTCTTAATGATAGCTATTCTTTCTGGAGTAAGATGGAATCTCAGAATTGTTTTAATTTGTGTTTTTCTAATGGCCAGTGATGTTGAAAAATTTTTTCATGTATATTGGCCATTTGTACTGAGAAGTATCTATTCAATTCAGTTGCCTTTTTTGGGGGGGTTTGGGGGGAGGGCTAATTTTTTGAATTCTTTATATATTCTAGATGCTAATCCTCTGTCCAAAGAATAGGTGGAAAAAAAATTTTTCTCATTCTGTAGGTTGTCACTTCATTCTGTTGGCTGTTCCCTCTGCTCTGTTGAATCTTTCTAATTTGATCCTATTTGTTGATTTTGTATACTATCTCTTGTGCTATTGGGGTTCTGTTCAGAAAGTGCTTACCTACACGTATGTCTTCAAGAGTTTATCTATTTTAATTTCCAGCAGATTAAGTTTTTCTGTTTTAATATTTAGATCTTTGATCTATTAAATTTTAGTTTACTGCATGGTGAGGGTATGATTCTAGACTCAACCTTCTGCATATGGATCACCAACATTCCTGGCACCATTTATTAAAGAGGCTATCTTTTCTCCAGTGTATGTTTTTGGCCCCTTTGACGAAGATCAAATAGCTGGATATGCCTGGTTTTTTCCTGCTCCCTCTGTTCTTTTTCATTGATCCACATATCTGTTTTTTGTGCCAATTCCGTGCTTTTTTTTTTTTTTTTGTCATGGTAGCTTTGTAATATAACTTCAGATCCAAGTTCTTTATGCCTCCTGCTTTGTTCCTGTTACCCAGGATTGCTTTAGCTACTCTGGGTCTTTTCTAGTTCCATATGAATTTTAGGATCATTTTTTCTAGATCTGTGAGAAATGCTATTGGTATTTTTATTGGCTTTATGTTAAATCTGTATATCAGTTTTGGAAGTATGTCCATTTTGACTATTTTGGTTTTGCCTATCCAAGAACAGGGATATCTTTCCCTTCTCGATGTCCTCTTCAATTTCCTTTTTTAGAGTACTGTAGTTTTCATTGTAGAAATACTTCACTTCTTCAGTCAGGTTAATTCCTAAGTATTTAATTTTTCTTCATGTTATTGTGAATGGTATTGTTTTCCTAATGTCTTTCTCAGTGAGTTCCTCATTGGTGTACAGGAACTGTACTGAGTTTTGTGTGTTGACTTTGTATCCTGCTACATTGCTGAATATGGCTACTAATTCTAAGAGTCTTTTGGTGGAATTTTTTAGGTCTTCTGGGTAGAGGATCGTATCACCTGCAAATAACGATACTGTAATTTGACTTCTTTCTTTTGTATACATATCCCTTTTATTTCTTTCTCTCACCTGATTGCTCCGGCTAATGTTTCAAGGACTGTGTTGAACAGGAGTAGTAATAGTGGACATCCTTCTCTTGTTCTTGATTTTAAAGGGAAGTTTTCAGTTTTTCCATTTAATATGATATTGATAGTAGGTTGGTCATAAATGGCTTTTATCAGGTTGAGATAAGGTCTTCGTATACCTATTTTCTTCAGGGTTTTTATCATGAATGAATGTTGGATTTTGTCAAAGGTTTTTAGTGTGGCCATTGAGATGATCACGTGATTTTTGTCCTACCTTCTATTTAGGGGATATGTTACATTTATTGATTGGCATGTGTTAAACCATTCTTGCGTCCCTCAGATGGGGCATACTTGGTCATGATGTATGATCTTTGTGATGATTTATTACATTCTCTTCATTAGTATCTTCTAGATTTTTGCATCTATATTCATTAAAGAGATTGGCCTGTAGTTCTCTTTTTTGGTTAGCTCCTTGTCTTTTTTGGAATCATGGTAGTGCTAGCTTCCAGTAATGACTTTGAGAGTATACTTTCCCTTTCAATTTGATTAAAGAGCTTGAGGAATATTGGTGTTACAGCTTCTGTAAAGTTTTTGTAGAATTCAGCAGTGAATCCATTTGGATAAGGACTTTTCTTCATTTTTTTTTTTTTTTAATTACTGCTTCAATTTCATTGCCTTTTCTTGATTCGTCAGGGTTTTTAATTCTTCGTGGTTCCGTTTTGTTAATTCATAAGTATCTAGAAATCTACCCATTTCTTTTGAATTCTCCAATGTATTGATATACAGGTTTGTGAAGTAGTCGCTAATAATCTTCTGGACTTGCACAGTGTCCATTGTAATTTCATCTTTTTCATTTCTAATTGCGTTGATTTGGGTCTATACATTTTGGTAAGATTGGCTAAGGGTTGTCTATTTTATTTATTCTTTCAGAGAACCAGCTCTTTGATTAATTGATTTTTTTTTTTTGGCCCTCATTTCATTGCTTTCTGCTCTGATCTTTGTGATTTCCTACCTTATGCTAGCTTTGGATTTGGCTTGCTCTTGTTTTTCTAGGACATCGGGGTACATCATGAGGATGTTTAGTTGGGCCTGCTGTGTTTTTTGATGTGGGCCCTCACAGTTATAAATTTCACTCTCAGAAATGCTTTGTGTCACATAAATTCTGGTACATCATATATTATTTTGTTCTGATATGAATTATCCTTTAATTCTAAGAACTGTCTTATTCATCTATTTCTTCTATGACCTATTAATTATTCAAGATTATATTGTTTAATTTCCATGTATTTGCCTAATTTCAGTGACTGCTTTTGCCATGGAGTTCTAGTTTCATTGTACTATTATCTCATAATACTCACTTTATAATTTTTTTTTTTTTTTTTTTTGGTGCTGGGGATCGAACTCAGGGCCTTGCAATTCACTTTTTAATTTCAATTCTTTTGCATTTACTTAAGCATGCTTTTTTGGCTAGTATGTGGTCTACTTTGGAGAAGGTTCCATGTGCTTCTGAGAGGAATATGTATTCTGTTGGGTGGAACACTCTGTAAATATCTGTTAAGTCTATTTGTTGGAAGGTTTGGTTCAACTCTGACATATCCCTGTTGATCTTCTGTCTAGTTTATCTGTTTGTAACAGTGGAGTGTTGTGATCCCCTAATACTATTTTATTGATATTTATCTGATCTTTTATGTTGAGTAGTTTTTGTTTTATGAAATTGTGTGAGCTGTTGTTCCATGCATATATGGTAAAACTCTGGTTCATGAGCACTTCTGTTCGTGAACAACTCAGTTTGTAAACAGAAGTGTTCAGCAGAATTTTGCTTCTGTTCATGTTCTCACTGTGCCATCCTCCCACACAAACACAAAGGAGGCCATCTTCCCCCAAATCATGGAATGAATTAAGTTCGTGAACTGAGGTACCACTGTATGTTTATAATGATTATCCCTTCCTGTTGAAGTGTTCCCTTAATCAATATGTAGTGACCTCCTTTGCCTTTTCTGGTCAATTTTGGTTTTAAATCCTTTTTGTCTGGAAATAGTATAAATATTCCTATTTGTTTTGGGGGGTTCCTGTTACGTGTACTATTCTTTTCCATCCTTTGATTTTTAGTATATGAATTTCTTTTTAGACTACCTGTGTTTCTTGTGTACAGTATCCTGCTGGATTTTGTTTCTTCACCCATCCTGCCAATCTCTATCTTTTGATTGGCAAATTGAGACCAATCACAATGCGAGTTATTACTGAAAGGTATTGACTTATTCCTGGCATTGCATTATTTTCTTGTTGATTCTCTTTCTTTTATTTCTACTTAACTGCTTCCCCTATCTAGCTTTTTCATTCTAGTGAATCTTTTAGTATTGTTAGCTGTGTGATCTCTTTTTAGGACATTCTTGATAATTTTTTGGAATGGTGGTTGTTGTTCAACTTCTCACATTCTTGACCACTCAGTTTTACTGCCTGAAACTGACATGCTAAAAGAAAAAATGGATTTTAATTCTTTTCTTCTTTCATGAGATTTGAATTGAGCTTTTATTCCTTGGTTATCTCCTGGATTTTTTTTTCTACATCTCTCATAAATGTACCTAATTAAAGTGTCAAATGCTAATAGCTTAAAAATAACATTAAACTGTGATGTGTGGCATTCTAATCACTACAGTTTAAACAGAAAACTTTAAGGATTTAGGCAAATGAATATGATTTATGAAACACTCTTAGAGTTACAGATATGTTGAGCACAACTGTCCTCATATTTATGATAAGCATAATACTTCTAGGTACATTTTATGTTTTCTTGCAGAAGTTTAGTGATGAATGAGAAAATTAAACTGGCAAATACGGGTAAATCAAGCACAATTCCAAACACCTGCTCAGAGCATTCATTTTATTGATTTAACTGTTGACTCTTTAGGATGTTTTTCTAAAAACATTGGCTCTAGGCAGAATAAGTATCCTCAGTGAATATATTTGTTAACATATCACTTAGAAACTACTACAGTGACAGATTTTAGGAATTTTATATGAGTTTGAATGGCAAATAAAGACCATTTTAATCGAGAATGACTTCCCATTTTACTGGCTGATTTTGTTGTACTTATGTGCTTTTAGTTAGGAGGCTTTCTTGCTTTTTTGCTTTTATTTTTTAGTATCTCTCCTGGCTCAATTATTTGGGAAGTCTTCCATGCTTTTTTTATATGAGCGTTATGCTACTTAACAGCTAACACCTATGGGGGAAACCTGACGTAATCATTTTCCTTCGAATCATTTGTAATTCCCACAACCCTGAAGAACTCAAGTCATTTTGCTAATGCTCATTGTCTGTTAATCAGTTTATCTGTGAATATAACAAGGAAGAAGCTTGTTGCATTTTCTTTTAATTCTCTTAAGGAAGGTAAAATGATTGCTATGTCTCTCCAAATTATCTTGTCTTAAAATGGCTGTATACTAAATCACCAACATTCATATCCCCAAAACTGAGTTTCATTCCTCCATTGCTTTTAGCCATTGCTATCTTTTCAACTAATACTTTGAGTATGAAAAAAAAAAAAAAGCATCGAATTTCCTTGGGTGACACAAGACAGAAACCATATCTGACATTTTAATCCAAAAAAAGATTTTTTAATCAGTTGAAACTGTGGATCTGGGTACTCAAAATGATGTTTAAAAATCTGTCTGGCCATTTTTGGGTTCTCATCCTGCTACATCAGCTTCTTTCTCAGTTGAATACGTTGTTCTCCTTGACAAAGCAAGGCAATCATCTTACTGGTAGCCACCACTTCAGAAGGAGAAAGACTTGTATCAGAGTCCCATAGAAAACTCTCATTGGTCCAATCTGGTCATGTGCCCAACTCAAACTCCAGGGTTGAGGTCCGTCCCTGCACATGAATCCATGAATTTGAGAGAAGGAGCCACACAAGTTCTGTTATCCAAATGGCATAAAAATTGTTCAGTTACCAGTGCTTGAACCAGATCTTATTAAAAGACTTTTGCACAGCAAAAGAAATCACCAATAGAGTGGGGCAAAAACCCACAGAATAGGAACAAATTTTTGCCAGCTGTCCCTCAGACAAAGGTCTAACATCTAGAATATAGAAAGAACTCAAAAAAATCAACCCCCCCAAATGTAAAGGCTTAATCCAAAAATGGGCATCTGAAACGAATAAACATTTCTCAGACAAAGAAATAAAAATGTCAAATAAATATATGAAAAAGTGCTCAACATCACTAGTCATTTGAGAGATGCAAATCAAAACATCACTAAGATACCATCTCACTCCAGAAAGAATAGCTATTATCAAGAAATCAACCAACAACAAGTGCTGGTGGGGCTGTGGGGGAAAAAGGAACCCTCCTCCACTGTGGATGGGAATGTAGACTGGTACAGCCACTGTGGAAATCAGTGTGGAGACTCCTCAGAAAACTACAACTAGAAGTTCCATTTGACCCAGCTATTCCTCTGCTTGGTATCTTCCCAGAAGAATTAAAATCATCATACCACAGGGATATATGCACAACCATGTTCATAGCAACACAGTTTGTAACAGCTAAGTCTTGGAAACAACCAAAATGCCCAACAACTAATGAATGGCTAAAGAAGATGTGGTTTTTCTACACAATGGAGTACTACTCTGCCATAAAAAACAATAAACTAAAGACATTTGTAGGTAAATGGATGCACCTTGAGAACATACTCTTAAGTGAAATAAATCAAACACTCATGAGTGCACATTGAATTGTTTCTCTGATATGATAAACCATAAGTGTAAATAAGGACAAAGAGGTGTAGTAGATATTATATAAAAGGAAGATGATATTCAAAAGACAGGAGAACTAGAAAGGGAGAGGGGGGAAAAGAAGGAAGGGAAAGAGGAAAGAAAGGGGAAAGGGAAAAATGGAAAAATGGAAATAAACCTGCTGTAAATAGGGAAGGGGGAAGCACAAGGGAGGGGTGGGGAAGGGGGGAAAACCAAGATGCATCATGTACAGGCACAAAATAACCATGATGAATGTGACCATTATGTATACAATGTACCAATACATGTTCTTGGTAAAAAATAGTAATAATAATTTAAAAAGTACAACAGTTTTCTAGTACTTTTATGAAAGCACACAATAATATGTGGGAATACATTTTTAATTGTGTTATCTGGTAGTTGCAATTAATTTTTATAACAAAAGGTACTAAATATAAGAGGGAATTTTTTTTAAGTAGGTGAGTGGTTATAGTTTAGTCAGTAGATTTTTCCCTTATAAAGACCACCTCAGTTAAGGTGCATATACATATATAAATAGTTACTGAGCTTTTATTTCCCAGACATTTTCAGGAGATACAAAATGGCACAGTCCTGCCCTTAGCCTCCCGCCTTCATTGTCAAGGAAACCGGTAGAGCAGATAAAAATGTGAGTGGTTACAATTTCATGAAATAAATGAGTAGTTGAGGATTGGTCGTGACTCCTAAGAAGTTCACGATGGATAACTGGCATAGGCAGAGAATTCTTCTAAACTAAGGTGATAGATTTCTCCTCATCTGGCCCTTCTATGCCTCTTCAGCATCATCCCCTGCCTTGCTCCAAAGGTACTTTCACTTTAGCTGTACTAAACCCATTTTAGTTCTCCACTCAATGCACTGTCTGTCAGGTCCTCCTGCCTTAAGTCAGATACTCAGTGTCGTCTTCCTTTGGGTTCTCACTGACTTTCATTATGGGCCATTTGTTGGGTGGCAATCCTTCTGCAGTACATCAGTGATGGGGTGCAGAGGATCCTTCCCAGCCTCGCCATCATGTGCCTTCCTCTACTGAGAAGCAGGAGAGCTAAGCACTACTTTCTCCAGACTCCCTCATAGCAAGGGCTCATGAGAGGACTCCTTTTATTGACACTTAACACATGCTTGAGTTTTAGCAGGTGGAACTGAGGCTGAGGTCCTCTGTCTGTATTCTCTGCAGTTTCTGTTGTCCAGCACATTGAAGGAGACAGTAGGTTTCTTTGTAGTAGTGTCTCAACATCTAGTCAGTAACTTTAGGGTCACTGAGAACCAGTGTCTAGGGCATTTAATTATTAAGTCAAAGTTCATGTCATTAGGAACAGCTTTCTGATAGCTGTTCACTTTTCTGGTGATATATTTCTGATACCAGTTTTGTTGTCATTGTTGTTATTGCTGTTGTTGTTGCTGTTGGCTCCTCCTGTCTTCTTGATATTGGAGAATTCGCATCACCTTTCATAGCTATCAGCATACCTTTCTAGAGGCTGCTATGCCAGGCTTCCCAGGGCCTTCAGCAACCCCATCTCTCAGTTTTAGCTCCTCTGTAAGCAACTCAGGGCTGGCTCTAATGTATAGTCACCTCTGAGCCTCCGGATCCACCAACACTTGGAAAGAGAGGAGCCTAATAACTCTTAGAGTTATTGTGAGGACACAGTGAGACTAGGCGTGCAGGGTGCTGAGGTTGTTGCATGGCATGTGGAAGTTGCTCAGTGAATGGCACCTTGGGCAAAGGGTTGTTGCGAGTAACCTTTGAACTTACTAGCTTTGCCTATTAGGTGAGGAAATTTGTCTACAGGAAGCATCATTGTTTAGCAAACCGCTTTCCCTCAGCCTCTCTCGGAGGAAAGACGATGTCTATTTACTTTTCTTTGCTATTTGGATTCCTAGTCCTCCTTTCTATCATGGCTAGATTACTTCAAATTCACTTTCTTTGGGTTCTAGTCACTTACTCATAAGGCTCACGTGTTGTGCACAAATGCTTAGCATCGATCACTTTTCATGGTACAATTATGAGGCATGATAGAAAAATATATGGTAGGTTTTCATTTAAACAAATTGTTACAGTGAAAGACACGTTGCCATTAACTCCCCCTAAACATTCCCCCTCACTTCGGACACACTTACTATGTTGTTCTTACTGCTTTCTGAACACCTTTGACACTCCTTTGTTGTTGAGTGTCTTTAGTTGCACTATCCTGGTTGCCTTAGTGTCATGAATTGATTCAAATGTTTATCTTTTCTGGTCATTTTTACTTTGTGAAAGAGACAGAAGTCTCGCTGTGCCAGATCTGATGAGTAAGGTGGTTGAGGGCACACTGGCCTTTTCACCAGCCTGCCTTTCTGTTAGACGATATTCAGCATCAGTGTTCCCTCTATTTTTTTATCACATCTTACAAAAACAGGAAAGTGGACTCCCAGAACTGCTTCAGAAAGTGCCAAGAATGATGGGATATGTGTTTAAAATAAAGGAGAGTATTTTGAGTGAGATTAATGACAGTGTGTATGTCACCATAATAAATTTTTGTATTTAAATATTCACGATATGTTTCGATCACCCTTTGTGTCTAATCCACACTTACACAATACTTGACTTTGCTTGTATGAATTTAAGAGAGGGATTCTTATCAGCCCAAAGCTGGTAGGGAGTAATTAAACTGAGAACTGAATTTTACAGTGGAAGATACTCGATCTAAGCCATTAAGATGGTGAACTGGGCTTCAGTGTCCTCATCTTTAAAGTGGGCACAATTATTGCTTGTTGCTCTGGGCATCAAACTAGGCAATTACAAAGCCTTCCGCACGTGTACTTAATGACAACGTGGAGTGCAGTGTCCCAGATAATGACTGACTAAGACAGTAGTCCTCAAGATACAATGGACATGTGACTATTGCTTTTTATTCCATGGATACGTATTCAGAGTCTTTTATGCACAGAAGTGGCTTGAATTATGTACATTGTCACTTTATCTTCACAACATACTTTTTGTGTAGATATTCCCACTCTCATTTTATAGCTGAAGACACTGATTCAGTGTAATTGGCTCATCTGAGGTGATATTTACTGTGAGACTCTGATCAGCCCTCTCTTCAGTTATGTAACCAAATACCTCTGATTTCCTAAAGGAGTCCTAGGAAGAGAGCAAGCTTGACTAAGATGAACCTTAGATTTGCTTTGGTGTAGGAGTCACTTCTGTGACCCTCATGGCAGCTCAGTCTGAGCTTTCTCTCCATCCATATTGGTGCCGTGATTGAGCCCTGTTTAAATCATGAAGTCAGCGCTCGTTACATGGTCACATGGCTGGTGGAACAAGAAGTGTGTTTGACAGCTACCTAACTAATCATACTCCTTCTGGAATGGGAATCACAGATGTAAGGTGTGACTCAGTTTACCACACATTTTCATTATGATTATTTTCTAATGTTTTGTTTAAGGGAGAAGATATGTTTCCCGTGCTGAGATGAAGTTTTAGAATTTACTATAAAATGCATTTTGTGTTCCAAGGAGACTCATGCCCCTTCCCCCCTTCCCTTTGCAGTATGAGAAGAAACAAGAAAGAAGTTAAGCTTTAAAATGTCATTAATTATCCTTCCAAAGTGCCTCTGCCATGAGTAAGGATTCTTTAAAAGGAGGCCGTTCTGGCCTGGAGAAGTTGGGTACCATTTGTGAAAAGTTGCTTTAATATTTTTGTTTTGGTTTGTTTTTTGCTTTAGTGTTTTCTTAATTAACTTTGCTGTTTCTGTGCATTTAGTAGAAACATAATATTTTGTTACTTTTCAATGCCTGTAGAAAATTATTTTAAGTAGAAAATAGAAAGTAGAAAATTATTTAAATAATACAGCTCCTTGGAGATGTTCATCCTAACGTCAAATGGACATTATGTAAAACTTTTTCCTAGTTAATATTCTTTAATTAGAAGAGATAAACTATTAAACCAAAGGGAATATTGTACCACTTATCAAGTTGCTAGATTTTATGTTCTACATCTATCCAATTTTGTGCTTTTCATTTTCTAGTACCAAGACTATTAGTAGCCTGTATACATGTTTGTCCAAAACAGGAAAAGGTACCACATCTGAAGACACACAGCCCCCTAGAAGGTGCTTGGCCTGACAAGAGGGCCCGGCTGGATAGCCCCCACGCATTTCATCATGCTATGATGAGGCAGTGTGCAGTCCGCGTGACACAAGGTGTACTCTTCACCACTTCATGTTACCTCCATTGGTAATAGACTAACTCATGTGTGGAGTGGTTGGCAACCTAACTCCTGATGTGTGAGAATGCTCTACAACACAATCTTCTGTAAGAACTGGATGTCAGATAAGCCCTCAGGAAGCTGAGGTGTGGAGAGGTTTGGGGTAGAAAGCGGAAGAATTTCAGCCCTAAATTTTAGTTGAAGGTTTGATTTAGATTGGCTTCCAGCAGTTGTGAAATGAACTTGAGTGAGTGAGTACCAGGTAATGAATGGATCTGGCATTTGAAATTTAAATTGAGTGTGCCCCACACCACAGAACCTTTTAGTTTGTTGGGGCTGGAATAATGGGCAATGTGGAGTCCTTCGCTCTGCTAACACATGTTCTCATCATATCTTAGAAAGCCAGGAAACACCAGCATGGCAGATCTGGAGGTATCATTGATACCGAGCTCTCCAATCATTTCCTCCCTCCTCCTCTCTTGCCTTTAGTTGAAAACAAGTGGGAGCAAGAAATAACACCCATGGACTAACAAGGCACTATACATCGCATACCAATTGTGTGCCAGGTGCAGGAGAGTCAGTGATGAGCAAATCTAGACTCTGTCTCTAATCTCATGGAGTTTACAGTTCAGTGGAAGAAAAGGACAATAAATAAGAAATTACTCAAATAATGTACTGTAGTAACAGGGAGAAATTTTGTGAAAATAAGTAGTGAGTACCATGACAGCATCATTAGAGAGGAGTGGTGATGGCCAATGTAGATGGATTTAGGGCTTAAGCTGCTCTACCAATAATCAAAACACGTTCATGATCCATTTTGCTCTCAGATCCTTCTCTTTGATAATTCAAGTGGTCCAACATCACACATGCTAAGATCAGCGTCTTAACGTCATCAAAGTTACTTGAGTCAAGGTGCTAAGACCTCAGCCAAATCTTTTAGGGGCTACGCAGGCTCCAGGTGCCGAAACGTCTGCCCACCATCCCTGACGGATGAAAAGCTGTGGCAGATCAGAGATGTTGCTTTCCTTTCCTTAGTACAAAGAAATCAGAGTCAGGTTGCTTCATGTAAAACCTCTTGTCCTCTCAACGAATGTTGGACTGTTTGTGTTCTTCTACGGACGCTGAGGAACAAAGGCCGCTGGGGCTAGAGGTTGTAACTATTCAAGTAGAAGTTTGTGATTAAAAACCTACTGTAGGTATTCCACAAATATTTGCATCACATTGATCTGATTGTTCCAGCCTATGGGGACAGAATCTGGTCTGAGCTGTTTGATCTACAGGGTTGTCCTTTTTAAATAGAGGCTATGCTTCATGTTTGAGCATCTCCTCCCCTATGGTCTTATATGTCTGCTATCTGCGTGGCTCCTGAAGGTATTTCGAAGATGCCTTACTTCCCCAGATTCAGAGTGTGTGTGTGTGTGTGTGTGTGTGTGTGTGTGTGTGTCTGTGTGTGTCTGTGTGCTTGTGTGCCTGTCTGATGTTGGTACGGAAGTATCTTCCTCAACAGGTCCCATCTTTTGGATATATCTGTGTCTTTTAAAAATATTTCATCTTCGGCTCCCAAGGCACTGTTTTCCATCTACATTTTTCTTTCTGATGTCTCCTCTGACTTGTTCCTTTTTCATGTTTCAGGTTTCCCCTCCATTCTCAGCCAGCTATTTTCTCTCTCAGTAGATTCCCTTTTCCTTGCATGCTTTCCTATCTCCAGGGCTCCTCCTTTTCTTTCTGCCCACTATTCCCTTCCCCTCGTCAACTTCATTCTGTTTTATATTTCTCAAGTACCCATTCTGTGCCTTTGAGACTGTAACAAGGTGGAGTCTAGACAGGAGTTGGAGGTTAGCTACTGAACATTACCACATAACACAACTTGATGGAGACATAGGATGTATCTTTGGGGCACACTGAAGGGTGACCTAAACTAAATGTGTCAAGACGTGCAATCTATAAGTGGTGTAAATATAAACTTATAAAGTTTTGAAAAGACATATGGCTCCATGTTCAGAAACTCTGATTTTCTACTTTTTAAAAAGCTTTATGGGAGCTGGGGATTTAGCCCAGTGGTTAAAGTGCTTGCCTTGCAAGCACAAGAACCCAAGTTCGATCCCCAGCACAAAAAAAAAAAAAAAAGCTTGATGGATGAATTATAACTAGAATTGAGAATCTGTATGAATTTGGAACTATCATGCAGAAAAATGTGAACAATTCTCCGAAGTAGAAAATAAGATACTGTTCCTATTAGTGTGCCTTTTCCAGATGTCTCTGCACCCGAGTGATTTAGTATGTTAAAATTCAAACTTAGTATGTTTAAATTCTATAAAGTGTTGCAGAATTATTTATGAAACATGTTATTCAAATAGAGCAAGTGTCATGGATATTTTCCTATCTCTGTATTGTCCCAAATCCATTAGACACTAACTTAGGTTTAAACTTGATTTCATCAAGTTGAATCAGTTACTGAATAGTACTTCTGTGTCTGTCTTTGAATAGCATTTCTGCCCTTCTGGTCACACTTAAATCAGTCTTTCTGGCAAAACATGGAAAGTCCTTCAGTTATATTGTGTCTCAGTGGTGGCAAAATGAGTCTTTAACAAATAGTTAATGTAGAAACTGCACAGCAATAAATAGACTTAGGATTCCAGCTGGCACAAAGTCTGATTTTAGATTGAATGACAACTAAGTCATGGTATTTTCTATTTTCCAAGGGAGGGGGAAAGTCACAAAAATAGAAACATAGGGGTTTTTTCCTTTTTACTTTTTTAGCTGCTATTTGAAATAGTCATGAGTGTAGAGCACCCTATTTTTAGATTTAGGTCATTTAAAATACTTCCTCTCTTAGGATTTAAAAAAATATGGCAAGAGTAACTACAGTGGAGGTTAATGTCAGGGGGCTCTACCTGTGAGTGTGTGAGCTGGTTTTGTTGATGTCACACTGTCTGCACAGCATGCCACATCAGTGACTGTGGCTCTTCCTGGCCCCTCTGAGAGCAGCATGTCCACCCTGGGGAGGAGCCTGCCCGCTTCAGGAAACCCTCACTCCACTGTATCCACCAACCACAGACGCCATCAGACAAGAAGTTTCAGATGCTGAATCATGCGCTCTGCCCTTCTCATCCCCTCTCATTTCCTGCTCCATCCATATGGGCAGCCATCCTTGAGGAGCGCCCTGCTTAGTCAGCACTGGCCCTCGGGCCTTCATTCCCCAGCCCCGCAGCTGAGATGGCCAGGGTTTTGAGAGCGGTAACACAGGTCCCATCCCAACAGTGAAGGCCACCAGTCTTCCATTGTGCTTCTTAACGTCCATGTTCCTTAGATCTCTGATTCCTACTTCTTTTGTATGCATTTTATATTTCAGTAGGTACAAAATCACTTCTATTTTTTAAATCTCTACAGGCTAGATGTTTATATATTAACTTCTTTAGTTAGTATTTCAGAATCTCATTTATCTTGAGCACTATACTCAGAAGCAAACTTAGGTGTGATTTTCTTTTAATATAACTCAAATGTAATAAAATGTGTTCGATGGTGGGTTTAACAATAGAAATTTTGATTTTTTAAAATTACTGTCTATTCTGTTATTGTTGATCATTCTCCAGGGCTTCACATCCTTTACTTTAACTGTTGAATACAGATCCATAAAAATCAGTTTTAAAATAGGTTGGTACAAAGGAAGAGGAAATACCTAGAGATTTCCAATTACTTAGCCAGCCTCACAGAAATTCTTATCAATTCATTAACCCTTGTTAGCCCCATGAGTCATGTACACCCATTTGTAGCTAATGGGCATAGGTGGAATTTTTAAAATACCTTCCAAGTTGGGATGATATATCAAATGTGTTAAAGACTGTCTACGGTCTCCATTCTTTTAACATCTATTAGGGCCCATAATCATGTTGCCCAAACCATTAACTTCTGTTTACATTTTTTTTCCTTTTCAAATAGTTTACTTTTTCTTTCCCTTAAAGTGAAATGACCTGATGCCATATATTTATTTGTTTAATACAAAATTACTGATTATCCTAACCTCTGCTGGGCTCTGAATTTAGTGCTGGTGGCCTCCTTTCTTCCTTCTCGAAGCTTAGTTTATACAGAGGGAAGATCACAGGCGCAGAGATAAATAAAATGCAATAATCATCTGTTATAAGTATTATGGAGAATATAAGTGAAGTACGAAGAGAGAATAATAGGGGCTAGAGGCACGTAAGTAAGCAGGACAGAGAAAGCTCTCTGGAGGTGGGCTGTACTTCCACACTGGGATGAGATGGCCTGACTCATCTCTAGAAGGGAGGTGGGGAGAGCGAGCATCCCACACAACTCAGCAGAGCAGGTAAAGGTCCTGAGATGAGCAAAAACTCAGTCTGACACATGGCAAAAGATCGGTTGGCACACTATTAAATCTGGAGAGCTGGACAGTACACTCGTGAGGCAGTAGAAGGGTGCTTGGAGTTTATTTCTAGCATGATGCAGTGCCATTAATGGGTTTGAAGTGAGGGAGAACTCTGTGTGGCTATCTTTGGGACCAGGTGAGGGGCTGCTATGAGGAACATGGCCTGAGTAGAGCAGAGGTGCGCAGGTAGGAGGCTGGTGACTTAGTGCTGGAGAGACGATCATAGCGTCACCTAGAAAGGCAACGGTAGGGGGTGCTGGTGAGGCCTCACCTGGGACAGGGCTAAAAGAGGAAAGGGTTTTCTCTAGCAATAGAGGAGACCCATCTGTGGGAATGAGGTAGACATGTGGTTATACCTGCCTCTACTAGATAGGACCCAGGGCTGGTAGTTTAAAAAGAAAAGAGGTTTATTTTCTCATGGTTATACAAGTCCAAGAGTATGGACTGGCATCTGAACAGATGCTCAGCTTCTGGCGAGGACGTTTTGCTGCATCTCATCGTGGCAGAGAAGTGGAAATGGGAAGTACGCACATGTAGAAGGAGCATCGCAGAAGGGAAAGAGAGAGAGAGGGTCTGAGTTACCTCAGTGACAACTTGCTGGTGTAGTAATGATCTAATGCTGTGAGACCTAGACTAATCCCAAGAGCTCTAATCGAGTCTCAGGAGCACTAACCCAATCTCTTGAGAAATGCACTAATTTGTTCACAAGGGTTGTGCCCTTATAAACGAATCACCTCTTACTAGGCCCACCTTTTAAGGGTACCACCATCTCTCAACAGCATTACATTGGAGACCAAGCTTGTAGCACATGAACGTTTAGGGCTAAACCATATCCAAACCACAGCAGTGTGTGTTACTTGATTTCTCTATATGATTTTACTTTTGAGAAAATTCTCATGCTACACGTTTTCTTTTTTGAAATTATACAAAACTGTAGATAAATTGATAAGAGACCAATTTGAGGGGCAGGCTGAGTTCCATTCTCAGACCCATATCTTATCAGTTGCAAAGTTACTTTACCTCTCTGAGCCTCAGTTTCCTCAGTGATATAATAAGGATGACAGTGGTGCCCATTTTATACAATTGTTTCACTAAAAATAATAATCACATCAAGAACTTACCCTGAGCCTGCCATATGTTAGGGAGCAGTAAATGTTAACTCATAATTGTGATAATTGCAGAATTATAGAATCTAGGCATAGTCTTGTTTCACCCTCTAGTTTTTCAGCTGAGAAAGCCAAAGCCATTTATTATGTAACAGATGTCATATACCTGGTTAGGGGCAGCCCGACACAGTGACAGCTCTGTAAGATTCCTCAGGAAAGAGGAACATCTGCATTTGGTAGAAGAGAAATGGCCTATCACTAAATGCCTAGAGTATGAGTTTAGACTCTGTGTATGTGTCTGTGTCTGTATATGTATGGGGGGTGGAGAGAGAGAGAGAGAGAGAGAGAGAGAGAGAGAGAGAGAGAGAGAGAGAGAGACTATCCCACAGAGAAATGCAGAACCCCAGAAGAACAACAAAAAAGCAGAGAGATATGAAAAGTGCAGGATGGATAAGAAGAGGTATGTGGTATGTCTTTGGATTGGAAATTTAAACATCATAGAAAGATAAATCAGATAAAAATTAAACTCAGTATGTTCTGTAAAAGACATAATAACACATGACATTAGGCATCACTAATATCCAGAATTCAGGAATAGACTGAATGTTAATCTGAGAGGGATTTAGATATTCTTAACTGTAATTTGGTAACAGAAGAAACTTTGAAAAGTTTGGAATGAGAAAAACAGTCACTAAGAATAAATGAGGCTCACCAAAAACAATCAAAAAGTAAAGTTACCACTTAAAAGTACAATTAGGACATCTTCTAAGACTTCATGTACTCAGAAGAAAGAGAATTGTGTGCATGTTTATTAAGAGCCTGAGAATGTGGGCATTACGAACAGGGTCATATAGTCTGGGAAATTCTCAACTTGGTTTCAAAAAGCGTTTGACATGTGTAGGTGGCAAAGGGTCATACATGCTTATACACGTAAAATACATTTGTTGAATTCATTCAAAGAGAACTTTGTAGATACTATTCCAGAAATTGATGCCAGTTTTAGAAAGAAGCAGAGGAAATAGGAAGAAAAAAATAACTGGGAAAGAGTGCTCTCAAATCAATGAAGTATTCAAACGGCAATAGAATTGTGTTGCCATAAACAAACCAAAGCAATCTGTCTGGGTATCTACCCTCAAAATGAGTTTCTATCATGTACAAAAAAACTGTTAAGATGTTTGAAGGATATGGAGGTGGAATAGCCGTGGTGTTTTCTCCAAAGAAGTTCAGCCAAAGAAATTCATCCACGTGTCTGTCCATTCATGTGTGCGGTGGTCATTGAACACATGTGAATTGGACTATGTGTTTGCCATGTCCAATTCTGACTTCAGACACTGCTCATCAATCCTAGTACTCTTTACACTCAGTCATCCACTACTCTGGCCACCAGTTGGGTCCAGAATAGTTTTTAGTTACCTTTCTGCACAGCTCCGATGTATCATAAAAGTGGCAATTGTGTCTTGTTTAATACCTTGAGCACCTTTTCCAATAGCCAGTACACAGTAAGTGCTTAATAAATAGCCACTTCACCCACTGAAGTACAGTTTGCTTTTTAATACCCAATTATCCTTTTGTGTGTGTGTGTGTGTGTGTGTGTGTGGTGGAAGTCAAACTCAGGGCCTTGTGCTTGCAAGGCAAGCAGTCTAACCACAGAGCTAAATTTCTAGCCCCTACCCATTTATTCTTATTGCACATTAAACATTCTGTGTTGTATCAACAACGATCCTCAAGTTAATTTGAATTTATATGTGTATATTTACATATGCAAAATGTAGAAAATGGAACAATAAACTAAAAGGTTTTGTTGAGTTTGTATAGCTTCATATGTAGAATAATAACATGTAGTTATTTAAGCTTAAAAATAAATGTATGTGTGTTTTCTGGAGAATAACTTAACGGGTATATGATCTTGTTGAATAGGAATGAGGTTCATGTCACCAAAAGTTTATTAATAACTAATAGCTTTGTGAAGTTGGAGAACATTTCCAGGGCTAATGGGAGGGGGGCGGAAGTTATTTTAACACTTGTGGAAGCCATTTATAGTCTTGTCATCTTTTCTGTCAAGAAGATTATCACTTAATTATAAGGTAACATGATTTGCTGTTTGGGTATCAGAGACAGAAGAGTTCAGGCTGGGATCAAAGCAGAAATCAATTCTCAAAACGTCTGAGTACTAATTAATAAAGTGGGTACAGCTATGTGGCTGTCAGTCTTGCATCGGTTGGGGTGTCTGTTTTAAAGACATTGAATGGAATGAGTTCTCTGGCATGTAGGTCAGGGAAAAATGACCAGCTACAAACCCAAAGGAATGACTGTTTATAGCAGAAGTAGAAGCAAATGACAAAGATGCCTCATTTCGCTGTGGAAGGCTGCAGAGCCCCAGAGTATTCCTCCAAGAGTTTTTCCTGCTGGAACCCTCATTGGCCAACTTGCAGAGAAGGCCTGAGAGCAAGGAGCCCATCCATGTGGGCTATGCAGAGAACAGGCGAGAAGGGGGGCATGTGACCAAGAGGGACAGCAAACTGTCACCATGCCTGCCACATAGGAGGCTCTCAATAAAAATGTGCTGCATGAAGAACATGATGTAAGTAGTTGGATTAAAATCAGCCCCTGTTCTTAGCACCTGTTGTGTGCTAGGTACTGCAGAGGACGGAACAACGAATAAGCCCAATGGTGGAACTCTGAGTGCCTACAGAGGTTCCATTCTGAAATTACTCTGCATGCATAACTTTAAACTAATTTATACAATCTTCCTGTAAAGTTGGTTTCATTATCCCCATTTTAGAGATTAGGAGTCCTCATTTCCGAGAGGTTAACAGAGTTGTTCAAATTCATACGGGTAAGAAAGTGGAGTGGGAAATCCAAACCTTAGCTGGAGGCTCCTCAGCACCTTCCTGGCTCCAAAGCTTTTTAAGACCAGCTGCTGGAGGGACTAATAGCTATCTCCATTGTGTGGACTACTGAGCTGCTTTAGTGTGCTTTGTCTTCTTTCAGCTAAGGGTTAATTTATACATGGTAGTGTGGATTGTTTTAGCTGTATCTATCTCAGTATTTCCATAGCAGTTACTAGGAATATCATTTGAGAACTTACTAAATACGGAATTTTAAGGCCCTATCAGGTCTAATCTATGGAATTGGGCCCCAAGAAAGATGCTCAGGGGATAGTTGTATAACCAGTGACAATGAACTCTGATTTCGTGAATCTCTGACAGGTCAGTCTTCTGATTTTACAAACAAGTTAAACAAATCCCAGTCAGAGTGACAGTGTCACAAAGCTCCGGCATTCATGTCGCCAATAAATAAAATCATTGACAATAAGAGTCGTATTTACTGAAGAGTATAACCTAAGAATGGGTAGATAAATCTCATGTGGCTGAAGTGCTCTTTTGTAGATGTGCTTCTGATGGTTAAATGTGAATTAGATGCCACATTGATCTGAGAAGATGCAACCTGATAACACGTGTTGATTAAATGGATAGAGCAAGATAAACATGCTCCCCGCATCTTTCTGAGGTGGGGTGATGGAACTGCCAACTGCCTCACAGTCACTTACTTCAGATGAACATACATTGAATTATAAGAACACAAGTCCCTTAAAATAGACGTTTTGTTAATGAACCTGCTTTCAGGCTAGACACCTGCTAGCTCAAGAAATAAAGCTTCTACAACAGAACTGACACATCCAGTCTTCAGACTGGTCTAGTTTCTCTAGGGGTTGTACGTAGCATACACATGTGTGGCATTTCTCTTGCTAAAACCAAAAGCTTGGAGAAAATTGAGTGACTGATAGGAGTCCACTCAGCTAACAAATGAATCTAAGTGTTTCAGGCAGCTCACTCTTGAAGTACAATGAGAGATTATATATTATTTTAACAGTTCATTCAGTGATCTACTTAATGTACTCAACATAAAGTGGGTCCTGATGCTCTCTCATGATTGTAAAGATACAGTTGAGGAAAGAAGATTGCTCAGGTAGCTGGTGAAGCAGATGCAACTGACAAAGTTTCTCTACTGATCATTTGAAAATCCGTTTGACTATCTTGTGTTGGTGTTAAAATACACTAATTCTTTATTCTTTCAACCTGGACAATGATATTTTCCATGCTGTGTTTAATGACTCTAAGTCTATGGTACATTTGTTTTGTTGTTGTTGTTGTTGTTGTTGTTAACTATGAGCCTTTCCCACATCCTCTCCCTAAGCTCATGTTTACTGAGTTTATTCAGTCTCTTAGAGAAAGATAATTCAAAGACTGTTATTAAGACAATGGCTTTGACTTCACAATGAGTTTATGTCTTTAAGGCTAGTTTTCAGCAAATGAGCCAACCATACGTTAAATCAAATTTAACATCCATTATGAAACACTGAATCATTTTTTATATCTCAGTAATGATAACAAATGATGGCTTATCTCATGTTCTTCTCATTTGTACTACTTCTCATCAATCTTGCTAATATTGCAAAGATTTATTAAATGAACAAGTGTCCAGCTGTAACTGTTAATATTAATAGCTTCTTTTCATATTTTCTCTCACTGGCTTCTTTTTTCCATGCTTGCTTAAGCCCACTTTAAAATAGGCTTTAAAAGTAATAGTTTTTCTTATTCTGGAATGATAATTAACAGAAAACTAGGAAGTTAGCAATAAAATTATTTTAATGAAACTGTGCAATTATACTAGCCCATTACAAAGCACAGGATTTGCTATGAGCTCAACATCACCAGTGGAAAGATTTTTGCTACAGTAAAACAGTCAATTTTAAAACTCTGGAAACATTTCAGATCCCTTATGACTTAAAATTGCTACTTGTGCAGTAAAAGTTTAAATCACTTGAGTAAATTTGTAATTTAATCTTTAAAGTTTAACTAACATTTATTCTTCCTTTCTAAGAGCTTTCTGTTAGTGTAAATTGTAAGAAGTTGCCTCTTTTTCTAGACTTTACTGTGAGTCTTTAACTCAGTAATTTCCAAACCAGTAACTTCTCTCCCCTTCCCTTTTCTAGATGACATTCCCTCATACCTTTTCTTCTCTGTGGCTATGAGTCTTTGCCTTTTCTTCTCCTACACTGAATGTTCTTAGGAACAGCCACTTCTTCCCTACGAAGTAATTTTTTAGATGCTTAAACTTTCCCTTTCATCCTGCTACCTGGCTCTTTCTCTGATCCCTGGATGCCACCTCACCTCCTGGTTGTGTTCCAAGACATTCATGTTCCCCCTCGGATTCATCTTGCATTCTTGCATTCTCGGTCAAACAAATTTTGCTCATGCCTCCTGACCATTTCATTTATTTATGTATACTTTATTTCAGGAACCCATGTGTTCCTTGAAGGAAGGATTTAAGGCCAACTCTTTCCTCGTCCCCAAAGTTCCTGCTTTGTGCCAGACAACACACATGTTGTGATGTGGTTGTAAGCAAAATTTCCTTGCTAATGGCAAACATCACACCTATGTCACATGTTTACAATAATAATAAAAATAAATAATTAATAATAATAATAAAGCAACCATTTACTGAGTCCTTGTGCATATTGGTGTTTTATATGTATGACTTCTAATCTTTGTACAACCCTGAGAGGAGGGAAATTATTCTTGCTTCGAATAAATGTTTCTTTCTAAAGTGATTAACAGTACAATTCACTTGGCAATCATATGCACTTTGTAATGTTTCTTTTATTATCTCAAAGTATTAAATTATTTTTTATAGTTGCAGTTTTTCTCTCAAAATTTAAGATTCTTTGAGTATTCTGTTTTATATTTCTTATAATACCTAGGAAAGCAACTAACCCTTACCAGGCATGATAAATGATTCTTGTATGCATAAATAGTAAAATAAAACCGCACTTTTAAAATGCATTGTTTCTTGGCTGACAATTGATACCAAAGTCTGACCAGATTTTTAACTTGAGAAATACTGGGGAGAGAGTTTTGGGGCCTTGGAGGGAAGTGCAGTTTAAGTAGGAATTGTTTTGTGAGATGTCTCATAGAATCCGAACCGTAGTCTCAGGGGGAGGGCTTGGAGAAGGAACATAACTGACGAGCTTGCAGGATTTACTTTATAGCTGCAGAGATTTGGCCAGGACAGAGCACTGTGACTTCGGAGGGGAGACAGGGTACCAGGGTGATGTGTTCTTTTATCTAGATGGAAGTAACCCAGATTAAATGAAATCAAGGATGAATTCTGTTACTTATACTATTAATCCCCTACCTAGTATGGTGATGGATTAACATGGAGGAAGAAGTGGTGTGCTGGAGTGTTAGGGCTTCCTTAGTGTTTTTGTTGTCTTTCCTATGCCACTTGGGTCTCAATTTCCTGATCTGTAAAGTGGAGATAAAGCTTATTCCCAGGAATATGGTTAACTATCATTTTTAAAAATGCATGTTAAGTGTTTATGTTAATGCTAGGTAGAGATCAAAGATACAAACTGCTTTTGTTTTATAATTATATTGTATATTAGTATATATTGTTATGATTATATTAGAAATTATATTAGAAATTATATATTGCACACATATTAACTTTATTAGGAATATTATGTAACAGATTATTATTACTAATAATGTTAGATTTAAGATCTTTGTCTTCTTATAAACGCGATTGCTATGGTTAGTGAATCATTATACAGGTAGTTAAAATTGACCCCTTCTATTGGTTTAAGATATGATCATTGCTAAACATTTTTTTAATAAAACCACAGAACAATTTCACAACTCTTTAATTAGCCTTTGAAGGTTTTTGGCGGTCAGGCAGATGATGAAATACATGGGGATCTCGTAGGATTTGAGGAGGAAGGCTTTCTAAAAATTCACTAACTGTTGTAAATCTAAAGGCAAAATTTGGGAACTGCTACATGAAAACAATTTAATGTTAAGGTTTGTTCGCTTCCGTGTTAATGAAGTTACCTAACTAGTTATAATGAAAGCAAGAATTAATAATCTGAGACATTAAAGTAACTGATAGTCCCCATCACCCATTTCTCATCATACAGAAAAAAGAATGAGTACCTGTCTTGAAATTCAGTAGTTACCACAGCCTGGCTTAATGCTGAAGATGATATTAAATATTCCAAAAGAGGCCATTCAAAGACTTCCTTTAAAAAATGCTGTTTAGAGTGTTTCCTGTTTGATCCACAATTAGGCTTACATTCTCGACTCTACAGTAAATTTTTACAATCCAGTCCTCACTGGTGTCATACTCTTAATCAAATAGGAAATTGCTTCTCCGGGTTTGGCCTTGATGGAGAGGGAGGGCTGTGCTGCATCAGCGTAATATTACCCAGAATCATGTCATCCACAGTGGTTAAAAATGTGTAGGTGCCCAGCTTGGTACCAACCATTTCGGTTCTGTGAGGTTTTATTTATAACATCTTTAAGCTGTGGGGACTGCACTTTAGAGTCAGTCAGTCTGGCTTTGTGAAAGAATCTGTGCTTACCAGACACCTACTATGTGCAGGCAGTGTCCTGAGCTCTGTGGAGCAGATAAGGTGATTCCTATAGAGTGAGCTGTCCGGAGCCTATCATCATGTGGAATAGACAGACAGGCACACTTGAGGTGGGACTCAAAGGTCTCCCTCACTGGCAGTGCTCCGTGATACATGTCTGCAGAGGTGGGAGAAAAGTATTTTGGTGGAAGATCTGACCTTTGACCTTCACGTTAGAAATTTTGATTGTTAGAAAGGGGCAAAAAATGCATAAGCTTCAGAATGGTCATAATCCGGGAGGAGGTAGGTGGTGATTGCGAGGCTGGGAAGGCTGGGTAAGGACAGGTTTGGGGGGATCCTCACTACCAGTTTGTGTTCTCTGGACTTGGTTTTGAAAGCACCTGAGAGACAAGGAAGGTTTTAGGAAAATAAGTGACAGGATCAAATGTGTGTTTCCTGAAGATAAATGTGGAGTTATGTGAATCGTATTGGTGCTGCAGTGAAGGGGACAGTAGCTGTGGCACTGGGAAGGGAAGGGAAGGCTGAAAAGGTTGAAATGGAGCCGCCAGTATTCAGCGAGTTGTTTAGACGCTGATGGTAGAAGGCAGGTGTGTGCCTAGTTGATTCCCAGCCTAGGTGACACTGGCAACAGACCATGCCTAAGACACTGAAAATGCACCTACACAGACAAAACTTCTTAACAGAAAACCTTATTTCAAAGAAATGATAAATATATAGTAACATGCACACAGACATGAAACCCATACTTCCTTAATAGCGTGATGCTTTTGGTTGTAAGCACATTATTGATTTTATATTTTGAAAAAAAGAAATGCCACTATATTGAAAATATACGTTGTGCCCCCTTTCTTGCAATTTCACATTCCACAATTTCAGCTACCCATCATTACCCACTATGGTTTGAAAATATTTAATGGACAATTCCAGAAATAATTTGTTTTAATAATTTTTATTACAGCATGTTGTTAGGATTAGTCTACTTTATTATTAGCTACTGTTAGTCTCTTACTGAGCCGAATTATAAACTTTATGATAAGTATATATGTATAAGAAAAAATATACATCCACTGAAGCATCTTGGAATGTATCCGCCACAACCAAGGTGGGGGACTAATGTACCTAGGTCATAAAATGTATCTCAATTTACTTATGTTAAAAATGTAAAAATAGGCATATTAAAATTGAAGAAATATGGCAATTACCTTGCAGTTCTTAATATTCATTAACTTCTAGCGTATTGCAATGTCATGTATTTGTTGTAGGTAATACACACTTGCTAATATTGGAATTCAATTTTTAGGTCTTTTTGTTTATTAATTCATGGTGTGACTTTGGTCGAGTTGCTTCTCCTCTGGTGAGACATAAGATTCTAAAGTACATTGAAAAACAGTAGTACAGGAAGCCCTTGATTTACTGTGCTTCTCTTAGGTCATTCACCCATTAGCGGAGACTATTGTTCAAATTAATACAATACATCATCAGAGTGCTACCTGTATTTGAATTGTGTAAGTTAAATTTTAAAAAATGAAAAGAAATGATTAAATTTAGGTACACATTCATGATTTCTGTGAGAGTTGTTAAAAAATATGAAAGAATAATATCCTGGTCTCACTCTTACCTCCTAAGTCATCAGTATTCTCAGGGAATGCAGCCCAGAATCCCATTTTTTAGCCAGCTCCACAGGTGATTCTGAAGCACAACCCATGCTGAGTTTTCTCTGGCAGATCTCAGCCTCCCGGACCCTCAGGGGTCTGCAGAATAACCTTGCAGTTGGTGGTCTTTCTTTCTCTTTGAGCTGCCTGAACGTTGTGCCCAGAAGTAAAGGTGTTTTTGTTCCATTTCCTGGTGGTCTCTAAGGTTCTGTATCTTCTCCATCGCCATCATCTATCTTTGTGGCTAATTTTCAATGGAATTGTCTCATTTGAATTCTCTGAGCATTATTTTCCTTTTTCTTTCTTTCTTTCTTCTTTTTTCTGAACCTTCAGCATTGGCAAATTGTCAGTTCTTCATCGTTTGCTTTGTTACAAGTTTAATAAAAAAAGAAAAAAAAAAAAAAAACAGGCACAGGCACAGCCATAATTCACAGTTTTCCCAATTAGCCATAGGATGCTCCTGAATTCTTAAGAACATAAAAAATGTAATTGTCTAGGTGATAAACAGTATCTCTTTTTTTCTCAAAGGAAGTAATGGACTTTGGGTCTGTCTGGATTTAATGTTGATATTGTAGGATAAGAATGCTAATCACTGAAGCTGCAGTAAAAATTCTTTAAAAAAATTAAAGCTTCTTTTCCATGCAGAATCGTGTTCTAAATTTCAAAGGAAAGGCTATTTGAACTTCCATATTCTCTTTTTAGAAGTTTATACTGTTTTCTAACCTCTTCTATTTACCCAACTGGTTTCTCCCCAAATACAGACATTTTGAATGTCTTTAGTCCCCAAGGCTCCCAAGGCTATCAAGAAATAATCATTCCCTTCTGGGTCTCAAACCCACTCCTGGAAATCTTATCACCCATTTAGCCCCGTGCATATTAAAATTTAGCAATTAATTATCTCTAGTTCTAATCCAGTAAACCTCTGCAATTAACATCTGGGATTCAGTTCATCTTTCTGCTGACTTTCTTAATTAAGGATTGGGACACAGTGGATCTCCCTAGAAGATATATGTAACAAAGATTATCTCCTGTATTTAGATACTCTTTTTTAATCTATCATGTATTTCTGCAGTATTTTCGTAACACATTCCTTAACTTTTTTTCCTAGAGGGAAGATTACTAGCAGTAAATAACTATGAGAAATAGAAGGCAAATATAGTTGAATGCCTTAATTTTTGATTTCTGAAAATTATTGGCATATCAACATTATCCATAACAGGAAAAGATTTTCAGTTTAAGAGAGAAACAGTGCGTTGCATCATGGTATGATTTTTCACTGCTTTGCTCTTCTTCTTGCCTAACTTGCCATACCTGTTTGCTCACTGCCTGAAGTTATTTTAATATCATAGGTACTTCATTTCACCATTAGTGAAAAGGAGAGTAAGTATTTAAGTATGGCTATCAGGAAGAGCTAATTTCTGGGCTTTAATTCAAAATATATTACACTGATTGTGAGGATCGTCTGTGCTGGGTGATGGCGATCTCGCTTCTAGATAAACTATTTCCAGGAGATTGAGAAAAAGGGGAACTATACAATTGATGGAGAAACAGGAAATGAGGGGCATTTGAAGATGGGTTTATGGATTTATTGAAGGTTGGGCCTCCGGTTTAAACATAGTGCAGCCCACCATTGGGAAGACCGTCCCCCAATGTTTCATTAGGTGGGGTTTAGCTTTTTCATACAAAGCTCACATGCCACCTTTTCTGAGAAGCTTTTGTGGCTTTTGATCATATGTTGTTCCTGCCTTTTGTTTCTATTTCTACTTTGCTAACATTGCATACTTCATACCAACGTGTGACTCTTTTTGTAAACTCTGGACCTCAGTTGCAGATATGCATTTAGTAGTTTCCTACATGTACAGAATCAGGCGCAGTCCTTGATTTTATTATGGTCCCAGATGGCCTCAGAAGAAATATAAATAGGTCCCCATAACTTCCATGTGGGTAGTGGGACATTGTTCTGGAAACCGTCCGGGGAGGCTCAGCCCAGAAACTGTTTCTTTATCTTTTCCAGTGATTTTTAAAGTACCAATGTCCCCACAGTAAATCCTTCCTGCCTAAAATATCTAGAATGGATTCCAATTGCTGAACTTGAATCCGGCTGACACATGGATGCTTCTGTAGACCAAAGAGAAAGAACTAACCCCGTACTCGGTGGGTTCGTTGGTCTTCTTAGGTTATTATGTGAGAACATAATGTCCTTTATTGATCAAGCCAGTTTTAGGGGAGATTTTCTATTTCTTGCACCTAAAAACATTTTAAGAGGTGCAGATGTAGAGATGAAAAAGAATAAAACAGGAAGAATTGGATGATGTTTATTTTGAGATGTTAGAGATGCTTGGGAGAATCTTGACTATGTCAAGATTATAACTGACTGAAAACCTCAACAGAAAGATCTGGTCTGTAGATACAAAGCTGAGGAAAGGAAAGAACTAGACAAGAGGCAGAGCCAAGATAGGGAGTATTTTTTTTTAAAAATTCTTTTTAGTGGGTAGCTTGACAGCATTTGGGCCTCTTTATAAATCTATGTTTTAAATGAAAGCACTGAATTTTGAAGTATTTAATTACAACTACTTATAATCCTTCAAATGAATTTTATTTGTACAAAATATAATATAAATGAAGATATTCTAAACTCCTCATTAAAGAAATCCCAAATGAATCATTTAACCATATTGCTGAAAGAAATAACTTGGGGTGGCACACTCTCTCCAGGGGATCAGTGGGAGTCTAATATACACCTATGGATTTAAAGAGGTGTCTTGACCTACTTTTATTATTGCACTTTTTATTTTATTTTATTTTATTTTATTTTTGTTTTTGGTACTGGGGATTGAACTCAGGGTCTTGTGTTTGCTAGGCAAGCACTCTAACCACGGAGCTAAATCCCCAGCCCAATTATTGCACTTTTATTGCACTCTTAGTGAAAGAACATATGTTAATTTTATCAGATCATCATTCTTAACTTTGCTTTCTTTGTTTCCACTCTTTCTAGATTTAAACTAGGCCTTTAACCATATTTGCATGTACTATTTATAAGTGAATCGTTCTAACACTGATTGAAATTCTATACACAAACTATTTAAAAGATTGGGAAAATCAATATGCAGTGACATTCTCCATTCTTTGCTGGATAAACAGTTTATAAGCTGTTTTCCTTTTCATTTTTGACATGTCAGATCTCTCTTCAGCAGTGTAATTGATAAGCAACATAATTTACCTGTGACAACGTGAAAGCATTAAGTAGTTTTGACATGCATCATTTTGGGCTCTGCTTTACGGGGGCATTTCCTGGGCTTTGGTAATTGTTCCACAGGGCAGGCGGAGTAGAGGAACCCTCATCAGGGATTAATTAGGTGGGTGTACAAACAAGAGACTTTAGTGAAATAAGTTTAGTCATGCCAAATTCAACAACTTCTAAAACAAATCACAAAGTCCTAAAATAGGGAGGACTTTTGAATGATTTTTATGTCATGTTCTCTTTCTTTACTGGGTGACAATGGCCAGGTCTCAACTGAGATAAATAAATGAATAACTGAGATAAAATAACTATATTAGTTGTAAGACGTGTTTAAACGCTTCCTTAGATGTTTTCACAGGAAAAACACCCCTGTGAAACAGTATTAGTATCTAGTAGATCAAAAATCTGAGGCTTGGAAAGGTAAAATAACTTGTCTAAGAACACACAGCTACCAAAGCTCTAATACATGTCTTCTTTGCATCACTAAACCATTGTTATCTGCCTAGTACTCTTTTGTTGCCTTGGAATAAGATTCTCATGTCTCCCTTAAATCATTTCTTTAAGTTATTTTGTCCTGATGAGAAAGTAGCCTAATGTTATGCAGAATTTTAAGAAATGCAGAGATAACTTAGTGTACCTTTGTCTTCCAGAGAGGAACTTTGTAAAATGGTTAAATGAGTTGGGAGGTCACACCTTATTCTGTCCCTCTTCCGCCCAGCCCCCACTTAGTGATTTACAGTGCATGTTAGTATATTTTAGCTCAGAAAAATACTGACATGTAACACAGCAATTCATTTGACCACCAACTTGTATCTTCATTTTGTGGAGGTAGCCCAATTCCCTCAATTCACTGGAGAAGACACTAAAGATAGATCAAGAAGGTTGTTCTTAGGACACAGACATTCTCTTTTCTATACAGCCATGACATTGAACCAATTTGAGCCTAATTGAGTTGTGTGAATCATCGAGTATTTATGATCAAAGCCTGTAAAGTCCTTTAACATTCCCAGTAGTTTTTCTAGAAGTAACTGTCAAAGCAGCTAGCTGAAAATGCAAATTTGGGCAATTATTACCTTATTTAAAGTAAGGGAAATATATTATCTGGCTACTGCTCTGCTATGGGTAAGCAGCCAACTGAGAGAAGAAAGAGGAGGAGAAGGAACTGAGCTGTAAACAAGCACTTCACCTGCAGAAAAGCCAGACTTTTGGAGAAAGCCAGCCTCTAGGATGCTTGGGTTCCATTTTCACTGTGTCTTCTTGCCAAGTCTCAATACCATGGATACTTGTGTACACACAAGTCACTTTCTGTAGCATTTAAGAAAACTGTTAGCTGCTTGCTTCTGTTATTCTCCTAATAAGTATTTAGCCTCTTTCTCCATTCTGTTTTTCTAGACCTGCTGGGAGTTAAAGGCCTTTGCAACAGAAATTCTTAAGAATTGTAATTCTTCCCATTATTTGGCCCAAGAAATATCTCTGTAACTTAGTCTCTCTTTAGGAATAAGCCAGAAGTGGATTGTATTTTATTCCCTAAAACTAACGTGTACAATCAAAATGGGGAAATATCTCACTTTTAGAATTATGTCTTATGAAGTTTAATACCCTCCAAGATGCATAAGATGACATATAAAGTTCAAATGCAGGCTCTGCTGACAAATTCTTTGTGTGAATGACATTCACAGAAGAGCTAATCATTCTTCTCAGACATCTGCTGAACCTAGAAAATCAGGCCCATTTCAATATATGAGGTAGAGTGGAAAAATCTCCCTGGCTGGAACAGCATATCCATGTTACCATTTTAATTGCCTCTTCTCCTCCTCTTCCCCTCTTCTGCTACAGCTGGTGCAGAAGGAGGAGTCTGGAAAGTGCTTCTGATGAGAAAGCTTTCAGTGGGCAATGTGGAAACCAGGTCTGGTTATCTTGAGGAAAAGGGAGAATTACTGGTTGACAGGGAGAGCTCAAAGAATCCATAAATGGCTGAAAAACAAAGCTTAGAAAATAGAAGGAAAATAAGCATGTTTGAGGGCCAAGGAACATAAGTGTAGCATCTGATATGAGTGACATCAGTTGGGTTAGGTGACTTGTGCGGTCTGGGCCATGACCTGGAAGAGGGGAAATTCTGGCTGGTAGAGGAGATAAATACTTCTCATCCAACCAAGTTCCAAGGAAGAAGAGTTGTGGTAGAATAGGACAAAGATTGGGGTACTAGATAGGCAGAAAATAATAACTGACTTTTATACTTGGACTTGCCTTGCTGAAAATCGACTTTTGAGCTCACTCTGAACTGGGTTTAAAGTGATGGGGATTGCTAGTGGCTGAATCCATAGACTCCGAATGAGTTTTAAGCAAAGTCCTCTGATATCTCATCCTAAAATACAGAATTTTAAATTGTATCTAAACCTTCCATCTATATAGTCAGTGCAGAGCAACTCACCCAAATAAACCAAGTTAAAATGTAATGCTTTGTTATAGAAACAGCCCCAAAGTGGACTCATTGAATCAGCTTCTAACTAACATTACTGATGTGGTACATATGGTCAAAGTCAAACAGAGACCTCCAGATCCATAAAACTATATTAGGATTAAATTGACCAGGCTGTCAAAGTAAGCAAACCAGTGTGTATGTGAAGATGAAACCTTGGAAAAGATTTGACAGAGGCTTTGGCTGCTCTGAATATCCTTTCATCACTTCCTCAGAGTAGTATGCATTTCTTTTGAATGAAGTGATTGAAATTCATATTGTCTAGTCAAACAGTGCCCTAACAAAGAAAACTGAAATTGTCAACACCATACTTTTTGATATCTATGGAAAGTTGTACTGAAAAACCATCTTCATATATGCTATCTGTTTAATTTTCTACTGGTAGGTTATTCTGATAAGGGTGTGAATTGTAGGTCTGTATTTTTAATCTAGAAGAAAAGCTATCGGCAACAAGATCGTTTACTGTGAAGTTCTATCTCTTTATGTATGTTCCGGATGTATAAATGAGTCTCACACACACACACACACACACACACACACACACACACATCCTTTGTGTAAAAAAAGTATCAAGACTTTTAAAGGTTAAAATGTATTTAATTAAATAAACCCTTTTCTAAGAATATACTGTCCAGGTTTGTTTTCAGATGCTTATAAAATCAACTCTTTAAAAAGGATTTATTCACCTATTTAAAAAACAATGAATTGTCACTGATCTTTCTTGATTATATTTAGGTGATAAAAACGATAATATAAATCCATTTTATTTCTTTATGTAAGACCAACTTTTTATGAGGAAGATTCACATTTCTTAAGGGTGCCAATTTAAAAGAGATAAAATGCACTTTTATTTAACTTAGCTGCAAATATGAGTGTATGGCTGGGGCTAGGTTCTACTTTCAGGTCTCTTCAGTCCCCAAATGCTGGGAGTATTGTGCCTTTTAGATTTTCTCCTGAGCCTGGATGTAGGAGACAGTGGGGCAGGTACCACATGCACCTTTGGGGAATATAGAGAAGGTTAGAGGTTCTCATCACTAAGTAGAGGCAGTATCCACAGTTGGGCACCTGAGATTCTAGGCCTTTGATACAGATTTCTTTTCTCCGCAAATTTATCCCTTATTTCCTGCTAATTTTGCAACTCCTTTTCTTTTTCTTCTTGTAATATAACTTCACAAGTTTTTAGAGTGAAAGCAAAATACTGTGTGATGGGCTTTCAACTAAAATCACCCACATTTATCTTTTTATATATTTGGAGTTGGAAATTTGGGTGTGAAAGCTGCTGCTTCTCGCGGTTTTGTCTTGCTAACATACTTAATTATACATGGCAGAGCAGAGGAAGTTAGCTCAGAGTAAAGCTAATTAAGAGATGTTTAGGTACCACTAACTGAGTTGGAAAGTACAGCTTTGGAGTCTCCTGTTCTGTGTTTCGCTCTGATCACTCAAGAAGGCATAAACTGTGGGATGAGGGCTAGTTCTCCTATGTTTTAAATGTAAGTTAGAGCAAAGTAGAAAAGCTTCAGATTTCCCAATCTCAAAAAATCAGTTTCCCTCTGTGATCTAATGGGGATTCTGTTCCATGTGGGTATAGAGCACAAATTTCATGTTACTTTGTGCAGAATGATTGAGACTTTGTGTCTGTGTGCGTGCATTTATTTCTCAGTACTATACAGTAACAATGAAATCTTAGCATCTGTAAAATAAAGTTGAGATGAAGTTTAAGGCAGCCCAGTTAGGCTGCACTCAGAACTAGTGGGAGCCTGGAGTTTTACCAAAAAAACAAAAGTCATTTGTTACCTGAAGCCTTATCCTGACAGCTTTGGGTCCAAAGAGCCACGTCATGGTGGGTTCAGGGGAAGCACGTCTAGTGGTCTTAATTGAAAAGTGTGCTACTTTACTGTATATGTGTGAAGTTCAGAGAGTAGTCACCCAGCCAGCTGATGAAGTGCGCACATTCGGCTTAATTGAGCTTTTTTATTGTTGGGTTTTTTAATTTTATTTAAAATATGAAAATAGCATTTCAAGGGAAGATATTAAATAAGTTCCTTTGACCTTCAATTTAGCTGACTAACACTGGAGGCATTTGAAATATTGCCCTCTTTTCTAAAAAAAAGACTTTCTGTTTCCCTGGCAACTAGGTTTCGTGGATTCTTGGTGACTTCAGTGGCTAAATTTGAACTCAACATTGATGAGGTAGCTAGTTGCTCTGACTTCCATTGTGGATTTTTCAAAAAGTTAAATTTTATCTGGTTTAAAGGGAAGTCTAATAAAGGCCTCAAGTTCCCTTTCTATCTCACTTTCTCAAACGCCATTAATTTAGCTTCGTTTCATTGTTATTTTTATCTGAAGTTCTCATCTATAATATTTTAGTACTTATTTTTGGCATCACTGTTGGCTGTTGCGATTCTGGAAGATAAAGCAGGGTCTGTCTCTCTGTCTCTCTCTCTGTCTCTCTGTCTCTGTCTCTGTCTCTCTCTCTCTCTCTGTGACAGTCAGTTATTGTAAAAACTCAAATTTAACTTACATTCCCTTAGAACATTTTACATTTGTGTGTTCCAGCCCATCTTTTGCTACTCTGCATATAAAGTCATTTATTGTTGTTCAGAAAAAGGAAGGTCATTTCAAAGATAAGTATAACAAAGGCATTGAATGTTGAAACTGAGCGCCACATGTATTTTTTTCTTTCAAGTTGGTTTTAGGATAGAGTTGATGACTTAGTTACTTTCCCACCACTGAACAAAATACTCAGCACCTAGAATGTGAGGAGAAGAGGTTTATTTTGGTGCATGGTTCTAGTCTATGGTTAGCTGATGCGAAGGCAGAAACAGGATCACAGAGGGGCATCATGGAGGAAAAGGTGCTCAACTTTTGGTAGCTACAAAGCAGATGGAGAGAGGAGGAGCTAGGGAGGGAGATACACTCTACAAAGTCACACCCCCAGTGACAAAACTCTTCTAACAAGGCCCGACCTCCTAATATCACATTTACCTATGAACTCATCGATGGATCAGTCCACTGATGAATGTAATACCCCCATGATCCAGTCACTTCAAAAAGCTCCACCTCTAAACACTTAAGGTTTGAGGACATATAAAGATCTAAACCATATAAATAGGTATTTAACACTGGTTGGTTAAGGGTGGTTGATGAGGAATTAACTTACTAATGGCTACATAGCCACAAACTGAAAAATGAAATGAAAGGGTATCTTTGGTGCTGTGTTGTTGGACATTTTCCCTCAAAAAAATGATTTCCGACTTTTACTTTGTGGCAAGATTTGAAAAAAGTGTAACTCTCGCTCCCAGAAAAACCCTGACCTCATTTAGGGAGCAGGGGATTTAAATCTGAAACGGAAATGTGAGCCCACATCTGATAAGACACCTATGAATGCCCATGCACGGAAATCTCTCCCTCTGCCTCAGAAGTGTCTGTATGGACAGAAACCAGATATGCCTGCTCATTTAGAAAGGGATCTGCTTTTCAGAAGTGCTGGTATTGTGCTCAAGCAAGATATAATGAAAATTGCTTGTAATTTAATATCCAAGAAAAGCAAAAAGAAAACATTCTGGAGTAGGTTGTAAATGTATATAATGTATCTGTCAACTAAAATGCAAATATTCCTTATAGGCTGCCATCTCCTTTCATATCTTTTCATGGGGGGTAAGACAGGGAGTAGAGAGCTGCCGGAGAGAAGATGGGAGGACAAAGGGGCTGCATCGAGGGAGGAGCGATGCTGCATTAGCTTTTTGTAGGAAGTAAAATTGGGAACATATGCCTCATAATTTTCATACTGCAGGGATGAACAATACTGTTACATATGCGGAGAAAGAGAAATCGTGAAAGAATTGTTTGACTTTTGACAGTTCCCCTATAAGGGTTCTTCTCCAATGTCTGGCATGTTTGAGTAGTTAAATGTGTCCTTGACTGTGATTGTGATTTTATCTAATTATATCGTATACTTGGATGGAGGTCTGTGATTTCTCCCCAATTTTCGTATTTTTTACATTACCCTGTACATCCTTTTCATTTAATTTTTTCTTGAATCCTATAATGATGTTAGTGACAATGCTCTTTAAGAACCTAAGAATGGAAAAGAAGTGAAGCTCTAAGAAGGAGTGTTATTGACATGGGTGACCTTTATTGCTAAGAAATGCTTTATTACACATAAAGATGAAGGTTTTTTTAAGGCACTTACTCAATTAGTATTGATTTTCTAAACTAGCTTAATGAGCATGTCAAGAACTTTGGATTTGAAGATTCATACCTTGTGTCTTTTCAGGGAGTTTTGAATTGTTACTGCATATTGCTTAGGGACCGGGGAGCTCTCTCAGAACTACAAATGGTAAACCCGAGATCATTTTGGACTACATGTCTCCACAGTGGTAAAAATGAAAGTAGAAAGTACTGGTTCATTTACTGTATTGTATATCTGTTTCCTCTCATGACTCCCTCTCTTACACTTCTGTAGCAGTGTATACTCTTGTACCAAACTGTCTTCTGTGAGGTGTGGACATTTAAGAAGGCCTTGTTGCTACCACCATTAGAAGCACACAGCATTATCTTGCACTAAGCCAACTCACTAGAATATGGTGGAGCCTTATAAGTAGCGAACTGAACTCATTTGACTAACGTCTGTTGAACACCAGGTTCTGTGCTGAAGGTAAAGGCAAGAATTTGCCACGGTGTGTATGCTTCTGGGACTCACCCAGTTGAGGACAGATATTTCAACAAATTACTTCAGCATTTCACTTCGCCTTGGGACATTGGAAGATCCATTTGAAATTCTAAAGGAACTTACTTGTCAGTTCCTACTTACTGGTAAGCTGAGCTGTGAGCAGTCACCTTTGAGGAGGGTAAGGGAGAAGGCTATCCTGACCAGAGAGGACAGCTGGTATTAAATTCCAGAAACCAAATAAGGAGTGTCTTATTCATGCAAGGTGGCTCAGGGTGCCATGTATATGGCCCATGTGGGAGAGCCCGGCTGGACGGAGGGCCGGCAGCCCGGGTCACGGCCACCCTTGCAGTGTGATGAAACTTGACATTCATTTATTCATTCACTTCACAAATTCTGATTGAGTGTATACGATATATTTTAAATAAATAGGGAATACATTGCCAAACAAGACAGACAACATCTGTGACCTCAGGGAACTGACATTCTGCTATGAAAAACTGAAAATAAGTAAATACATAAAGAGATAGTTGCAGATTGTGTTAAAAATGCCAGGAAAAATTTATAATGTGATAGACTATAGTGCAGAGGAGAGGCAGAGACAGTTATAGAAAGGATAATCACAGTGTTTTGAGGAGGTAACACTTAGCCGAGACATAAAAGCTGAGCAGGAGCCAGCTGTGGAGAATGGAGAGAAGAGGGCTGCAGGCCAAACAGCAGAGAGCGCTTATGGGAGAGGACCCCAGTGATCCTGGGGTGCAGGAGACTAGCCCAAGAGGGACACTGGAGAGCCATCTGGAGAGGGGCCCTATCACCTTATGCAGAGACTCACAGGCTGTGCCAGTGGTCTTGGTTTTTCTCAGTTCAATGAAGGACTTTGAAATAGGGTAGGAATGATCTGATTTGCATTTTTGTAAGGCTCTTCTGGCTACTATATGGGAAATGGATTAGATTGGGGAGGAGAGAAGCTGGAAACCCAGTTAGAAGAGAATGTTGTCCTTCTGTCCAGGTAAGAGATACGTGGTTTTCTCTAGGGTGGTGGAATTTGAGATGGAAACAAACAGACACTCAGACTATGCTTTGGAAATGGAACCACAAGAATTTAACTATCATAGTCCTGACTTATAGAATCAGGACCTGGTTTATATACAACTGGTTGTTTTTCTCCCAAAGGCAAGTGGTTCTTCGATATCACACATACACTAATAGAATAAGAAAACAGACTGAAATAGAGAACTACTGGTCTGTTTTTATTTTTTCTGCTTGCCATACCCAGTGGTTAATCTGTAGCATAATTCTACCTCTTAGTTTCAGAGATGAGAAAAAGTAGAGACTTTACCATTAGTAACATTGGAATGATTTAATTCCGGTATTAAATTAATCTTCTTCCTCCCAGGCCCACATCGCACAAGACAGAATACTACCAGTGATTTGTGATGTTTTGGATCCAAGATCAGAGAGGAAGGAATCCTGGAGTTATGGGATTAGACCCACTTAAATTCAAATGGTAAGGCAGGAAGGCGCCTATGAATGTTTTGTTACTTCCCTAAAAGCATAGGAGGAAATTCATTTTGGAGGAAAGAAAAAGGTATATTCAAAGCTAGCTGTGAAGTAGACAAAGAGGGCTTTGCTTCAGATCTGTCCATCTGAGATAAGGTGAGGAAGGCGTGATGTTCTCAGCATGAGGAAGCTGGGGACTCTGACTATCTCTCAAAAAAAAGTCCTAATTTTTTAAAGATCTCTCTCAACCTCTCAGTTACAAATACACCTACAGTTGGAAACAAAAAAAAAAAATTAAATTCCGTTTTAAAAACCATAATTCTAGACTTGCGCAAATGCAAAAGCAAGTGATTCTGTTTGAACATGGCACCAATGAAGAAATTCATGGTTTCAAACAATTAGAACAAATTTTATAACCACATTGCTTGGCTGGAGTAAAAGGCTTTTCAGTTCTACCTTGAGCATGCTGAGAACAAACCATCCATTTGGCCTGCTTCTCATGGCCAGGACGGTACTCTCAGCAGAGAAAAGCTGCTCTGGGTTATGACTAGGAGAAACCTTGGCTGTTGCTCCCGATGTGTGTTTAAACAGCAGTCTTCAACAAACACAACCACCCTTGCTGGAGCTCTGCCATCCTGTAGCATTGGAAGGTGTTCATTCATGAAGCAGAATTTCCTATCTGCTGCAACTCAGGCAGGCTGATTACTCTGCGGGTAGGTCAGACCGAGCTCCTGCTTTCTAAGACCTTTCCTGGTAGTTGTTGAGATCGATGTGTTACTATTGTCATGCTTCAGATCTAGATCACCCACCCAAAGCCTCGTGCCCTCGGAGGTGGGACTTTTGCGAGGTGATTGGATTATGGGGTTGGTGTAGCTGATTTGTTGTTGGAAGATGAGGTCTGGTCGGAAGAGGTGGGTCACTGTGGGTGTGACCTGAAAGGTCGTATCTCCCGTCCCAGATCCTCCTTCTACTTGCTCTCTGCTTCCTGCCTGCCATATTGTGAGCAATTCTCCTCTGCCAAGCCCCTCTAGCATACTGTCCTGCCTTGGAGCCAGCTGACTGGAGACTGAAACATGAGCCAAAATACACTTTTTTTTTTCTTTAAATCAAGCGTGTCAGTATTTTGTCTCTGCCACAAGAAAATGCCTAAGACAATTATGTTAAGTGAGGCCAGTGCGAGGACTTAGGAAGAAGGCAGAGTTGCTCCTATTGAGTCATTTACCAGGGCTCCAAGGAGACAAAGTTACCTTATAAAATGCCAGGATCCCAGTGTCAGAGGACTGTGAGGGACAGGGAGTTAAGAGCTGGATCTCCTATCTGATTGCTTTGGTTGGAATCCCCAGCAGGGCGACCTTGGGCATGTTAATTACCCTCCTGGGCTTCATCTATAAAATGAGGATTATACCTCTCTCCTGGGATTGCCCTGAAGATAATGCGCAGGTGTGCTGAAGAGGCCTTGAATGCCAAGGTCAGCAGATGGATCAGATAAGCACTGCACTATACCATAGGTCTACCCTTTTCATTTTGGTCAGGACAAGTGCAAGTGGTGGGCTAACAATATTCACCTGAGGCTGTCCTAGAAACCTAGTCACCAGATGGACCCAGTACATGTCAGATGGTCTGTGTGGCCTTTGTGTGCTGCTACCCTGGGCTCCCAGCATAGTCCCTAACTCACTCTGCTCAGACTTTTCCTAGTCAACGATAAAACTTCCACATTTAACAGTTCTACATACATTTCCTTCTTCTTTTAGAGGACCAGGAGTTTTCCCAGAACACAGGTTGTTGTATTATATATAGGGGATGAGCCAGTCCAAGTTAGGTCTGGCAACTGCACTGAGGTTTAGAGGTGCTGAACAAGGGGGTCCTCATTCAATATTTGCATCAACTTTGACCTGGCTTTTTGCTCCTCTAGATGGAAAGATGAACTCTGCAGGTCCTTAAATTCTTCCTTTCCTCTTCTAGTGCAAAGATATGTCCTCTCGTGCTCTCTTGTCCCTCCCCCAGTCTGAGTCTTCCCTACTTTCTGAGGTCTAAAACCATTTACTCTCTAAACATTTTGTGCTCTGCATTTAACCAGCACATTACTACTCTGAGTCAGTGTAATTCTTTCAATCTGAACTGGGGAAAAGTAGGAAGGCACACAAAAGCAAAACACAAACCTGTCAGTGGATTGTCTATGAGAACAGAAAACATAGAAAACAAATTGACAAGCAGGGGACTCCTTTAAGGTGTGTATGTAATCCCCAGTCTCTTTATTTTTCTTTTCACTGAAGCCCTCATGGAGGAAGATGTGAGGAGCCCAGGGTAGAAAGCAGGAACCCTGGGATTTAGTTCCAACTGTGGTGATAGCTCAGCGACATTCTGGATAAAGTCAGTGTCATTCTGCTGGACTTTATTTCTCACCTTTAAAATAAGGCGGTTGCCCTAGATTGGCCAGCTCCAGTGGTCTTTGCAGAGCTAACAGGCTGAGTCTGCACCTTTCTCAACCTGCGAATGATTTGATTTATCTTCTCTTCTTCAGCATGCATACAAGGCTGATTATCCAGAGAAACATCTGTATTGAAATAGCTGAGAATTGGATTTTATTCCTTTAGTCCAGCTTTGCCCTCTGTGTGCTTGGCCCTCTTGTAAACAAATAGCCTTTCTCCTGAGCAAGACTCATTGTGGTATTGCAGATTCCTAATCAGGAGAGGAAGGATATGCATCCAAAATAATTTCTTGAGGTTTGATTCACTGTTGGATTTTATATTTAGCTACATTTTAAGCTCTCCAATTTCCTTTGAAATGTACATGGGAGGGAAATGAAGGAAGCAATTGGAAAACAATAGAAAAGTCACTTAGAACAAATAGGGAAAGGCTCGGTGAACCCTACCAATGTTTGGGAAATATTTCAAGACTTTCTACAGCACCTTCCAACACACCACCTGTTTCTTTCGTTTGGAGTTTAAACGGAATGTATTCTGCTGCTCTGAAAGCTATCAGGAACTAGAGAAGTTTTGCCTCCAAGGTAATAAATGTACAAAACACATCATCCTGTAGGCTATCAGCACACCCTGCTTCAGACCTTTTGGAAGATAAGGCTTTATCTCAGCTTTTCTACTTCTACTTCATAATTGCCCAGCTAAACTAATGAAGCCCATTTCGTGTTGTGTGCATTCAAAGCACTCATCTGCATGAAAGCCCATGCCCCTTAATTATGTAAAACTGATATTAAAAAATAATTCCCTGCCTTTAATTGGGATCAGGGCTCTTGGGCTGAATCTTAAAACTTAAGCTCATTTACAGCCTTCCTTTTATGCTCGTGACCATTTGCTAAACTTGGAACACTTGGGTGCTTCCTGGTACTTCCTTCCTCCCTTCAAAGGTGCCATCTTTCTCCTGCTCTGTTCCTTACCTGCAAGTGGCACAGCCTGGGTGACACCCAGCTATCACTCTTCTTTCAGGGATATGAATCCTCTCAGCTTACCATGATGTACAGAAATAGGATGTGGCTTTGGCACCGCTTCCCTTTCACAGGTGTCTTACTACATTTTGACAGGTGCCTGACATGCAATGCCGTCAGAAGTGGGATTTAACCTTGGAACGCCACCTTCAATTAAGGTGTCTCAGGATAGAAACAATGAAATGTATCTGAGCAGTTGATGCCTCAATATTTTTGTATTTAATTTTATTTCTGTTCCAGATGCACTGCCTGTACAGGAATTTTTTTTCCCTGGTTGTACAAAAATAGGTGCTGGTGGTGAGTTTGATGAGCTGTTCTGTAGAGGAAGTCAGATTTGAAACAGAGCTGTCACCCTAAAATATATTTGGTGGAAGGCAGATCTGCTATTGTTTTGATACCTTCACATATAATAGGGTTTTAATTTATCATAAATGTCTAGTCTGTTGATAGCAGTGAAACTCATTAGAGATCATTCTCCAAATATATGAAATGTAATATAATAAATGATTGAGAATTTGAGATGGAGAAAATCTGTTAGTGCATAGACTGTTTTAGAAACTTATGTCACGGATAAGGTGAAATGTTTGTGGATTCTGTATCCTTTGCTTTGCTTTGTGTTCTTTCCCAGCCTTCATTATTGTTTGTTTATATTGGGTTTTCTGGCCTTTAGGGGAATCTGAGAGCACATATATTCAACCTTGCCAAATAACAAAATTATGATTCTCACACCTTGTACATACTCAGTTTACACAAACAAGAGGCGCTCATTTGACCTTGCAGTAGCTGCAGCTGGACACTTTTTTTTTTTTAAGTAAACATGAAGCACTGATGCCTATAGCAAGATGCTCAGAATATCACTGTCCTCACAAAGGTGTCCATGTCCTAATCCCAGGAGCTATGAACTTGTGACCTTACATGAAATGTGGAACTGGGGTTGCATCTGGTGTTATGCTTGCTTGAGGTAATAGAGAGATTATCCTGGACTCCCCAGGTGGACCCAGTATAATCACAAGGAGCCTGAAGGAGGAAGGGTGAGGCAGAAGTCAGGAAAGTGGATCCCTGCCACCACTGGTGACTCTGAAGGTGGAGAAAGGGAGCATGGAGCTGAGGAATGTAAGTGGCCTCTAAAGCTGGAAACAAAGCCCACAGAGTGGAATTCAGCTCAGCACACACCTTGAGTTCAGCTCGGTTGAAACCCAAGTGAATCTTCCAACCTACAGAACACCAAGATAATGAATTGATTTTGTTGAAGACACTTTGCAGCCATGTGTTATGGAGACCTGTAGCAGAGTCTCGTGAGTGTGATAGTGGTTAGCTTATTTTCTTTCCTATATTCATAAAGTCTGGCACAAAACAGTTTTTTCTTTTATCTGGAACTTTTCCCTTTCTGAGACAAAAATGTCTCTGGCACCAAAATGGTTCTAGCATTAAGTATTTTTACTTTGAACAGACATGCAATCTATTTTCTCCTTCCTATTCCCTGAAATTACATGAAGAAATTACTTATCATCAGTTATTAACACCCTTAGCATTGATTTTTTTTCTGGTTTTCTTATACAGTTCTTTCGTTCACAGTGAATGTTGTTATTGTTATCATTATTTTTATTATTAGCTTGCTCCTCCAGCTAGCTCAGACTTCTTGACCCATCTTGTTAGACTTGGTATGAATTTCCCACTATTTTGCTCTGCTTTATACTCCTTCTACTACTGAAGGTTTCCTGTTGATTTACTAAAATCATTCTCAGTCTGAGATGTGTATCTAAAGAGAAGAACCCCTGAATTAAATCAATCTAGAAATGCTACTGTTCTTTATATTGTTTTAGAGTAGGTCAGGCCTTCCTGGAGAAATTCTGTATTGTAAAACCATTACCTTGAAAATATTTCCCATTGTTCATAAAGTACTACATAGATATATTGTTGCTTTGTGTATCCACATAGCTAAATTGTCTTTGGTAAAATCAGTTTCTTTGGGTTAAGAACCAGATGAAAAGTGGGCTTGTGTTCTAAGGCAATGTCATTTGAAGGTTTTTATATATTTGTGTAATCAAAACCCATATGCCCCAAACCAGGTGTAATTTTATCAATCAAATCAGTTACATTTATTAAATAACTAAACATTCATTCATTCATTTAATAAGTGTGTATTAGATGCCTACTACATTTCTGAGAAGAATGACTTATCTGGTTGTTTTACTGTCCCTTAAACTACTTTTTCATTCTTAGACAAGTCCCTGATAATGGAGCCTGTGGGGAATAGCTACCAAAAGGCAAAGACCTGACTTGGCTGGTAGGTTGGAGGTGCTATTATGAACACCCAAACCAACCCTATTTTCTTCTATTCGGGGGAGGGCTCAGAGAGGAATATCTTTTTGGCAGATCACATGGAGCGCCCCGTCCTTTCCCAGCACCTGGTCACCTTAGGCACCCACAACTGATGGCCTCTGTCTGTTCACCAGGTCAAGGGCATTTAAGTGACATTTTGACAACTCCAGAAAGCTAGGCAGCTTGCTTGCTTGCTTGCTTTGTTTGTTTGTTTGGTTTGGTTTGGTTTTTATTTTGAGCCAGGGTCTGGCTGAGTAGTCCAGGCGAGCCTTGAATTTGTGATCTTCCTGCTTCAGTCTCCTAAGAACTGAGATTCCCGGTTTCTTTCTTATCAGAAAATCAAAGTATTTTTCTGGCCTGAGGTTATAGCTCAGTGGTAGACTACTGGCCTACTATATGCAGAGACCTTGGGTTCTATCACACTAGTGCTGTGCACACATAAACTAAAAACAAAATTCTTTCCCTCCTAGAAATCTATCTTCCAAGAATTTTCCTTCCAGCAGATCAGCAGCTGACCTGTCCTTTCTTAGATCAGTGATGTGTTTAAACAAGTCCCCCTAAATTCATGTTAGAAATGGAATCCCCACACCAATGGTGTGAAGTCAGATCTTCAAGAGGTGATGGTCATGCAGGCTCCACCCCCCTGAGGGGATTACGGCCATTCTCTTGAAAGCAGGTTCATTGTAAAGCACATTTACTGTTCTCCTCCTCTATCTTGCCCGTGGGGTGCCTCATACTATGTTAGGATGTAGCAGAAAAGCCCTCCCCAGAGAATTCTTGATCTTGGGCTTCCTACATTGCAGAAATGGGAGCCAAACAAACTTCTGTCCATTAAAAATGACCTAATCTGGAGCGCAATCATGTACCCCATAATAATGTTTCAGTCAATTCCTGACTGCATTTATAAAAGTGAGATGAGATGACATTGCCTGGTGACATTGTCACCATTATTATTTTGGGCAAGTGCACTCTATGATATTGGCACAATGGTGAAATCTTCTAATGGCACATTTCTCAGAATATGTACCATTGTTAAGTGACTCATGATTATAATCTGTCGCAGCACTACAAATGGGCTAAGATAATGGGCATTAGTGAAGTTTGGAAAGAATGAGCTTGTAGGACTCAAAATTCTCTCCAGCCTGATCATTCCTGCTTCCCCAGGTTTGTGAGCATCAACTCTGCTTCAGCTGAATTATGTGCGTTACCAAGATATCTTTATGAAGTCAGCAGCTGTCAAGTGGTGCCTTTTCCAAGAAAAGAGCTGTCTGCCTCTGCGTGAGTGAGCTAGAGCTCCGATGCTTAGTGATCTCTAGGTTGTCAGTCTAAGTGACGAGGTTAATTGTCATTATGGATGATGAAGTAATATACTGACATTGTTTCTAGTGTGTCTTACCTGTTCCCTCTTGCTTTTCTCTTTGAATTCCTTCAGTTCTACCTTGAGGACCTTCCTCTGACCCTCAAGCCCAAACAGTTCTTCTTCTCACCATAGGTCTGCAGGCTCTTGTGTTCTGAGAAGTGATAATGCTCGCTCCTCAGTTCTACTGTATTTCACCCGAAGCCTGTGTGGCAGATACTTTCAGAGCTAAGCATCGGAGCAGCCCATCAAAGACATACATTTCACATCTTGTCAAGTCTCAGCTGTCCAAGACCCTAGTGTGTCACTCTATTGCTACATAGCAAAGAAAAGGTTGTAACTTCACTTCATTGGTCATTCTAAGAGGCTCCTTTCCCTTCAATTACTCATGGGTGTCAGAAGAAGAAAGAGAACACTGGAGAGGTATAATGTTGCAGCACTTCAAAGGTGATTACTTTTTCTTCCCATCAATCATGTAAAGAAAATTCTCCTAGCTCACTTGATAGTCCTGTTTTCCCTTTGAAGAAGAGAAGCTGTCTTGCTACCAAACGAGCCATTGAATTAGCACTGTCATTACTGAGTTTTGAACTCATCATAGCTTATTTAGTATTCTCAAACTGTAGTAGGGTCTGAAAAGTAATTTTTCCAGTGAAGGTATGAAAAGAGGGAATGACACTTTTGCAGGAAACAAATTGCAGATTGAGTCTTTGGGTTTCCAGGCTGGGAAGCCATGCAATCTCTTTGGTTGGGTAGTTAGTGAGGGTCAACTTTACACTGAAAACTAAATGCCACAATGTCATGTAGATCATTGGCGTGTGTGTGTGTGTTGTGTGTATGTGTGTGTCTACCCAGGAGCAGGGCAGATAGTCAGACTCTCTTGACAGGTGAAATTCTGGCTCTAGATCAAAAAGGGACACTCACTTTTTTCATTAAGAATTAAAAGTTCTTAAAGCACTTAGAACAGTGTCTGGCACACAGTAAGCACTGTGTAAGTGCTGGTTGCTATTAGAATTGTTGTTATTGTTAGTCCAGTCATTTTAATTCACATATTTTGGCTACTGTCCTGTCATCTCTAGGGGCTCTGTGGTTTTAATTATTGCATTCCTTCCAAAATGTGTGTTGAAACTTAATTTCCGATGCAATATTATTAAGAGACATGGCTTTTGAGAGGTGATTAGATCATGAGGGACCTATTTGCATGAATGAAAAAATTCTTTTATAAAAGGGCTGGAAGAAACTAGGCAAGCCCCTTCTTTAGTCTTTCTACCTGCTGCCATGTGAGGACACAGCATTCCTTCTCTTAGGGAGATATGACAACAAGGGGCCACCTTGGGAGTAGAAGGGAGCCTTCACCAAACACTGAGTGCTAGTATTCTGATCTTGAATTCCCGGACTTTGAAGGTATGAGGAACAAATGCTTGTTCCAATACCCATTCTTCATGAATTACCTGCTGTTTGATATTTTGTTACAGCAGTACCAAAGGGCCAAGATAGTGGAGAAGTCTTTTACCTCACCTATAACGTTAATGAGACTGATTTTGTTGTTGTTGTTGTTGTTGTTGTTGTTGTTGTTGTGGAGAGCTTACTTTTATTATTTACATATATGACTCAGAAGAGGATCTGTAAAAATAAATATATATTTAATAAACCTATAGAGTGGTACCTTATGGAGCCCCTCACACCAGTAAAGGATGTAGCAAGGCCTTTGGGGGAGCGTAGACTTCAAAACTCACAGAAAGCTGGACAGAGTGATCTGTCTTCGCTCATCTTCTCTCTGCATGTCTGTACCTTTATTTTTTCTCCCTGAGATCCTTTGTCTGCCTCTGTTAATTTTGCATAGTAGACTATGGAAACCTACATCTCTTGAGTTAACATACTGTAAAATCCTGACCTGTCTCTTTTCTTTCTGTTCCACGTATCTGAGGAAGGGATGCTGGTCTATCTTGGCAAGAATGTCCAAGCCAGCTGTCATCCATTACACAAACATGGTCACAGGGAGCTCATTCCTTTGGAAAGGCCAAACCAATCCCAGAGAAGGCAGAAGGCAGACAACTCAGAGGATGGTACTTCCAACATATGGAAGAGAAGACATGGTTCCTGCCTTCAGCATCTTATTATGGAAACTGTGAACAGGAGGGATGATAACATCCTAATCCTGAGAATGTGAAAAGAATAGGCAAGATCAATGCAGAAATCCAGCCAAGGAAGACACCTAAATGCCTCACATCATTGGATTTCTATTTCAATCTCTTTAAAACAGCTGTTGTGATTGCATATTCATAGTGGTTTCAAGGAACTGTAAGCGGATGATGAGCTAGGTACAACATACCTATATGCTGAGTCTAATCTCCTTAATATGTTTGCGTCTATCATTTTCCTTTCTAGAATATTTCTATAGTCTCTGCCACAGATTTTATGCTCCAGGAGTAATGGGCATGGGATAGGCATAGGATTCAATAAATATTGTAGTAAAGGAAAGAATGAGGTCATATCTCCTTCAGATGTATTGTTTGTCTCCATTGCAATTTTAGATTTACTTGTATAATTAGTTGATCAATGTCTGTTTTCCACTTGGAGCATAAATGTCACAATTTCCTCATACACAGTCTAGTGTCTGGTAACGTAAATGCTTATTATATGTATAGAATGAGTGAATTAATGAATAATTGCTTCACAGTAGAAACCCCCAAAGCTTGGGTGGAAACTAGAGGAAATGGATTAATGAAAGTCTTTCAGTATTTATAAGACTGCAAGCTGATTATTTTTCTTAATTTTATTTTTACTTTACAAAAGTACCATTTTCTCAGTTTAATCAATTCAGAGACTACAAAACAGTATAAAAAGGCAAAACCATCTTCTCTTCCCACTCTAAGTTTCATTTTGAAGAAGTTACTTCGTGAATCTTTTGGTACAGATTAAAGATCTCTTATCCAGAATGTATGGGACCAGCACTACTTCAGATTCAATTTTTCAGATTCTGCAATACTTGCATAGGCTTTACTGGTTAAAATTTCCTAATCCACAAATATAAAAATTGGAAAAGTTCCAAAATCTGAAGGTTTTTGAGTGGTCATATCAATGCCCCAACAGTTTCAGAATTTGGAGCATTTTTTTGTTTCAAATTTTTAGAGTAAGGATGCTTATCTATTCTCATACAACATTTTATACACACACAAAGTGTTAGGCATTGTTTGTTTGGTTTAAAAAGTGGCAGTGCTTTAAATGTGATTTTTTTCATTTACTACATAATGGACATTTTTCTTCTCAATACTTCCCAGTTAACACAGAGGAGAACACCATACCAAAGACTGAATTTGATGGTGGGAAACAGCAGCTTATTAACAGTCTAGCAGAGCTCTATTTTTTATTTTTAGTAGCTCCCTACCTTTTACCTGAAGGTAATTTCACCTGGAGTGGGTGAAAGCAGCATCAAATCTGGGCCACTACCTGTTTTTGTAAATAAAGTTTTATTGGCACACAGTCACACTCAGGTTTATGCATTGTTCATGAAGGCTTTCATGCCATAATGGCAAAAGTGAATTGCTGACAGGGAAAAGACATGTACTGAAAAATGTATCACTCTGTATATGCTGCCTGGCTCTTAAAAATAAAGTTTTCTGACTCCTTGCTGACCCCTGTTGGCCCAGGTAGGACCCAGAATCAAAGACAATGCACAAGACTCCAATTTTGTGGAGACACGAAAATTGTTTAGTGTTTGTAAATACTGTAGTTTCTGCTTTCTTTTGACAGATTTTTGACAAAGGATTTATGTAACTGGAAAGGAAACAGAGAAGATGCCTGGTGTGTATGGTTGTTATTACTGCAGTTTCTCTCTGATTAAGATCCTGTTTACATTTCTCAAAAAAATTACACATGTATCTACATGTCCCCCCACATCTGTTTGTTTAAAGGAGTTTTCCCAGTTTATTACCAAGTAGTTAATAAACCATAACACAACAAAGCCACAACCCATATTTATTACTACCACTCAGTAAGTAGCATAGTAGACATGGTGCATAGTCTTGGATTTCTTGGTTGGAATCCATCCGTGATTAATATTTGAATAGAACAGACTGCCATCTCCTTGAAGATGTAAATGACTAGCCAGCATGTTCTCTGAACAGAACCTTGTTACCAGTGAAGAGCACTTAGCCAGGATGGAGGTTTAATAGACTTCAGGACCACTCTGGATTTGCTGGTGGAACAGGAGGGAATATGAAACTGAGCGGTGGCAAAGCCTTGCAGTTCCATGTAAAGTGGAAGTTGACCAAGTCAGCAGTAAAACAAAGAACTTGGATTTCATGAACAGCCTGAATCTTGAATTTTAATATACAGAAATATCTTAAAACTTATTTAAAATATAAGTCCCAAGGCCTCAGGTTTCCTGGACCTGGCGTGGAGCCTAAGAATATGTACTGCAAATCAACCCCTCATGATTCTGAGAGGAACGTTCCTTAAACCAAAGCTGGAGAACCACTGCTTTGCTAGAAAGACACCTTGCTACCTATTTTCCTGTTCTCACCTCTGCTTTCTCCCTATTACATGTCATGAACCTTGATAGAGATAAGCAGATACACCCACTGCCCAACATTACACACACTTGCGCATGATGGCTACCCTCAGGAAGGAGTCTAGAACCTTTGTCTTCCTTGTCATTCCTGGCAACATCCTAAGTACTGTACATTTCTTTTTTCTTTTTTTTTTTCTTGATTTTTTTTTTATTATTTTTACCAAGAACATGTATTGGTACATTGTATACATAATGATCATAATCAACATGGTTATTTTGTACTTGTACATGATACATCTTGGTTTCCCCCCTCTTCCCCCCCTCTTCCCCTCCCCTCCCTTCCATTCACCCACCCCTCCCTATTTGCAACAAGTGTAGCTACACTTTACCATTTTTTCCCCTTTCATCTTACTTTTTTCTTGTCCTCTCTCTTTTTTTTTTTTTCTTTTTTTGGTGCTGGGATCGAACTCGGGCCCTTGTGCTTGCAAGGCAAGCACTCTAACCACTGAGCTAAATCTCCAGCCCCTTGTCCTCTCTCTTGAAAATGCTTATCTCTAAGAAAATCACTGGACCCAATTTAGAGTCATCAACAAACTGTAGCCTTGGCGAAAGAGTAACATCGTTGTCCTTCCGTGTTATTTCCTTCCTCTCTACTTCCTTTTTCCTTGTGATATTCTAACAGACTGGAGAATTCTTATTATTTTACTTTTGTCAGGAATTTTCCAGATTCGAGCAGATTCAGGCAGACTGTCAAGTTCATGCAGCCGCCAGCCACATCTGTCTTGTTCTTTGTCTCTGTACCTAGCACAGTGTCTGCAAATAAGAAAGGACTCAGAAAATGTTTGATGGTAAAGAATGAGCAAATAAACAGGCCACAGATGAAGGAAGCAGGACAGAGTAAATCTCAGAAATTTTGCTAGCTGCTAAGGAGACCCTGTCACGCAGATATTTTACTCACCTAAAACCAGGTCTGTCAGTCTCAGAAATTTACAGACTTGACTTGAAATGTGTTTCTTTTAAATCTGAGCTTGTGTCATACCACTTTCTTCTAGCAAATGCTCCCCCGCCAAACACAGTCCTTAATCATTAGCATTGCCAAACAAACAAAAAGCAGATTTTCTACAATCATAGAAAATATCTTAGGAAAATAATTTTTGAGATACATGTATCTTATTAGGTGACTTCTTATCTTCTGTGACCTGTGTTATTTTTACTTTTATTTAATTACAGGATCTACAGTTTGAACTGCCAAATAGTGGGAAATCATATTGAAATAAAAACACTTTACCTTTTTTCAAAATTACCTATTACAGAATTAACCTGGTTTGAGTTATCAACATTCTACCTTAAAATAATGACAGTAGATATTAGTTTACAATGTTTAAAACACCCTGCAATGGAAAAATTATATAATTAACTTTCTACTCTAATTTTTGGTAGTTGGTATAACATTGTTTGACACTCTCAGACCTCTTTACGGAGCTCACGAACGGTAAGAAGTCACTGCCCTTCCCTTTTGGAATTTGTGCTTTTCAGTTAGAATCCTCTGGGGTCTGGCAGAGGCTGTAGTTCCTGGTTGCCTGGGAGGTTAGTGTGAGTTGGGGAAGATCTGAAAACTTGGCAGTGGGTGAAGGGCTAAGAGCTCACCACTCATTTCCTTCCCACGCATCTTTTTTGTTCATTTCAGATTAATATTTTTCAAAACAAAACCAAACAAAAAATAAGAGGGGAGAAGGTAGGGATCTCGAGAGAGGGTAGCACATGAATGGTTGGAAGCAAAAAAGGCGGAAGGAGGAGGCTGGCAAAGGACAGGGAGAAGAAAAGGCCGAGAGGAAGAACAGCTGGTGGGAGCAGGGAGCAGGGGAGGCTTGGCAAAAGGAAAAACTATTCTCAACTATTTTGAGACTGCTTTAAAAGTGAAAAATCAAGCCTCCTTCCAAAGAAGTCTTCTTCTAAAGAAACCCCCACCCACAGTTGCTTCATCCTCCCACTCCGGAAAAAGTAATGTCGTCTGCAATTGTATAGACATTTTTAAAAAAAGCTCCTTTTAAAAGCAGGTGCAAGGAGCCTGTGTCCCTGCTCCTGCCACGGCTTTGTCTGCAGCCCACACATGCCCTTCAGTGCTCCGCAATTGCCTTTGGAGAGTAACGCCCTCTAGTCGCCTTGCTCTATTTTTGATTTACCCAAAACAACAGTAGCTGTACTTTTGGATGCTTAGGAGCCTGGTCTTGGGTTGTGGGCTTCATCCCATCATGTCTTTGTCTTCCACCAAACCCCATTGAAGCCTTGCCTTCTCCACGTTGCAAAGAAGACACCAAGCCTCTTAGACACCAAGTGATTTGTTCAAGAACACTTATCAAAGTTACAGCTGAGAATTGGAACTCAAGTGGGGGTCTTGCTCTCTTCTCTCACTCTCAAAGTTTAATTCTGAAATAATTTTAAATTTGCAAAAAAATGTTAGAAGCATAAAGAATCCTTCTACGCTCTTCTACCAGGTTCCCACTTATTTCACTATATTCTCTCTCTAAATGTACATATACATAATATGTATGTATACATGTAATTTTTTTTTCTTAAGTGTTTGAAACCCTGTTGCAGATATGAAGTCTCTTTGCTTCTTTGATATCTAATGTCTTAAAAGAGAAACATTGTCTTAGGGGAAAAAACAGTATACAATTATCCACTCAGGAAATTAGCATTGATTAAAAAAAAAAAAAAAGCAAAACTCTTTCAGACCAAGAGACCTTATTGAATGCTGCCAATGTCTTTTTTTTTTTCTTTTTTTCTGGTTCATGATACAGGTCATCAGTTGCATTCAGCCATCCTGTCTCTTAGTGCCCTTTAATCTCAAACAATCCCTCAGAATTTCTTTGTCTTTTATGACCTTGACATTTTTGAAAAGCATGAACCAATTGCTTTCTGCAGGGTTCCTTAATTTCCGTTTGTCCGATGAGTTGTTTCTTTATGATTAGAATCAGATTTTGTATTTTTGGCAGATATCCCATGAACATTATATCCTTCTTAGCACATTATATTAGGAGTTACATGATGGTCATTTGCTTAATTCTGGTGATGATTGTTAATTTTGATCACTTGGTTATTGTAGCTACCAGGTTCATCTACCTCAAATAACTATTTTCTATTTAAATTAAAAATTATCTAATTGGGAGATACTTTTAGGAAATTTAAATATATTGTTTGTTCTTATAATTTTACTCTCTTTTTATTTAACCCTCACTCATGCTTCTGACCTCAACTGATTACTCTTACAATGATGTCAAATAGTGATGTTTTAATTTAATCATTCCTTATTATTTTTTTGAAATTCTAGTAGGAGGAAGGGTCTTCTTTCCTCCTTTCCTTCTGAAAATAAAATTTTATTGTGTATACTTGGAGTTTACAGCATGATGTTATAGAAAATATAGCGGTAGAACAATTATAATAGTGAAATTAACATTTTTGTCGTCTATCATAGTTGCTTACCTTTTGTGGAAATAGTAGTAAAGATATTATTTAACAGAATTCCTTAGTACAATATAATTTTATTAACTATGTGGCCTCATGTCGTATACTATTTCTCTAGATTCATTCATTTTATATATCTGCTACAGTGTATTCTTTCTCTCCTTTTAGCTTATTCATCTGTTTGTATTAATATGAATTTATTCTATGAATTGTGATCAGTTAGTATCATTATTTTGTCATTCAAAATTTCCAGTGTAGCCAGAGGGTCACTTTTTTCTGACTCACATGTCCTTTTGCCCATCATTTTTTCCAGTCATTTCATATTTTCTGGTACCACAAAATAATCCAACTCATCTCGTTCCTCCCTCTGTTCCCTGGAGTCAACCATTCTCCAGAAGCCCTGACTCCTTTCTGGCACTGAAGAGTAGAATTTAGCAGTGACGCTGTGGGGGTCAGGTGAGCTCATGGGAGTCGGGTCCTGCTGGCTTGGTCTCTCAGTGATAGAGGCAGCGGATATGTGCACGCCTATTTAAACACACACGACATCTATTTCTATGTCTTAGTTTGTACATTAAATCCTATGCGTTCATGATGAGTCCCACAATCCTGTAATAAATCCTCTAGGCTGTTCTCCTTCTGCCTAAAATAGGTACTCTGAGGTCCTCGAATGCTTTTTAGTTGTCTTTATTTTCAGCAACATTTCTTTTCTGAATGTATTATTTTTTTCTGAGAGGAAAATATATTTCTTTGTCTACCAAGTTTTATCTGTTTTATTTAACCAGTTATTCATTACAAATAAATCACCAGTACATAAATATAAACCAAAAAAAACCTCACAAACATCAGCTTAACATTTTGCCTTCAATTATCTTCAGTTATTGTCTCATAAGGGAGGAGGGAATGAATTTTTCTCCTACATATCATCTATGTATCACATCCGTGACTGGTTTATGTTCTGTGCTTGATTTAGTAGTAAAACATATGGGTTGATTTTTTTTTTCTCTTGATCAGTATTGGTTTAATGGTTTCAATCTTGTTTATTTCTTTTTCTCCTCACAATTATTTATGAAAATAATTATTTTACTACTAGGAATCCTCTACAGCTATGCTACTGTCTCCCAGTACCATTATTATCACTCTGTTACATGACATTTGGTACTAATTGCCCTTAATCTGTACTTGCTACACACACATGCGTTGCTACTCACAATCTGCCTCTGATCCACCCACCCCCTCTCAGAAAAGATAGAGGAGGAGGAGGAGGAAAGGGGAGGAAGAAGAGAGGAGAAAGATAACGCATTCTTCTGAAAGCTTTCAGTTGGATCTTATTGCCCCATGGTTTGACTTATTTAAAAAAAAAAAAAACTTTCTCCTTCCACAGGAACATATAATGAGTCTATGAAAAAAATATGAATCGTTTTATAACTTGGCTATTTAAAGAAAAAGAAATAGCCTTTTCTGAGTTTCTGACTTAACATTAAAGTACTGGACTTCATTCTGAATATTTTGAATATTTATGGTGATTCGTGTTTGGGCTTTTTTAAAAGGTCACTTGAAAATGAAGTCGCTTTCATTTTAAAGTAGAAGGTGAACATGAGAAAGGAAAGAGCTTTTAATGAAAGCCATGATGTCTGCTCTCTTGCAAAAGGTCTTGGTGTCCGGTAGTAATTGTATTGCTTAATGGCTTTCGTTATGTGAGATGATCGTGCCTTGACATATGAACGAATTTCCGCTCAGGGCTTGGGAGGCTCCTGCGGCACTTGACAGTCACAGTTACCTGGCACGTTCATTTCAGCCCAAATGACCACTATAGATGAAACAAGTCAGCAGTATTCACTCACAACACATGACCTGCATGTTTGTCTTGGTTAGGATGTTTTACTTGCTAATGATTGACATCGTTATAAGTCGTATTGAGAACAACTAAGGATATAATTACAAGGATTCGGGAATGCAGCATAAACAATGAGGGAAGAGCATATGCTGGGCTTCATGAGAACGCTGGGCTTCTGGACCAGGACCATTCTCTTGGCATCTTTGGGTCTTACATAGCACATGAGTTGTAGTGTAGGAAATCCAAATCCTTCAAGATGATGGTGTACATGGGGAAAGAGATCTTTGGTCAGATTAGTCTGAGAAATGCTCCATGCCACATCCACCAGCTCTTAGAAGTTCATAGTGTGCTTTTAAAAAATAAAATCCATGGAGAGCTCTATAGTAAAGAAATCTGTTGAACCTCTTTAACCTCATGATTTCTAAACTCATATGACCATTGCTTTGGAAAATGTCACTTTAGACAAACCACTTGAGTAATAAGGAATTAAATTTAATTGGATTCTTGGAGTTGGACTGCATAATGTTTAAATGATATGGATGAAGACTTGTTAAGTGGCTTACTTCAAGGTCTCACTTCTTTTTTGAGATTCTTGGTCCAGTGCTTTTTCTACTGCTTACATTTGTGAATCTTGGCAGAGGAATTATTCTCTTGCAGTTATTTACTTTTTACTACACCACATAATTCTAACCTCCTAAATGGAGTGATTGGCTATGCCATTTGGTCCTCATTGAAGTTGACCTGGTTTTTCACAGATGACTCATCCATTCTAGTTTAGAATGCGCCTTTGTTTACTGAATAGGACAGATACCTTTGGCTGTTTCTGGTTGTAAGCAAGTTAGTTCCAAATTTTGTTAAGGTTTTTGACATTTTGTTGGTAACATTCTAGATAGTAACACTTTACTCCTTGAATCCAAACAAAATAAACTTTGCTTAAATTTGCCACAATGCCTACCCATTCATTTTCATTTCTTCATGTCTTGGATCATGTAGAATGAGATGAAGTGTCTAGTGTTCTAAGAGGCTAGATTTGGTAGTCTTGGTTAATAAGTCAACTCATTCAACTGAAGACTCATGAGAACATTAAATCTTTGAAGAGTAGGTCTTCTAGGAAAGTGAGATGATCCAAGTAGGTAAAGGGTGATTGAATATCAGGTATGAAAATGGTGGGAGAAAAATGCCAAGAGTACAAACTTCAGTGATTCCTACCAATAAGAATCACATATTCTCTTTAAGGACCCAATCCAAAAGTGGGCAACTGAAATGAATAGACACTTCTCAGGTGAAGAAGTAGAAACAGCAGATAGACATATGAAAAAAAATTCAACATCACTGGTCATTCAAGAGATGCAAATTAAAACCACCCTGAGATTCCACCTCACTCCACAAAGAATGGCTATTATCAACAAATCAGCCAATAACAAATGATCAAGGGGCTGTGGAGAAAAAGGAACCCTTCTCCACTGTTGGTGGGAATGTAGACTGGTACAACCGCTATGGAAATCATTGTGTGGATTCCTCAGGAAACGAGAACTAGAGATTCCATTTGACCCAGCTATTCCACTTCTTCGTATCTTCCCAAAAGAATTAAAATCATTATACTGCAGGGATATATGCACACCCATGTTTATAGCAGCACAGTTTGTAATAGCTAAATCTTGGAAGCAGCCCAAATGCCCATCAACAGCAGAATGGATTAAGAAAATGTGGTTTTTTTTTTATACCATAAAGAATGATAAGCTTGAGATATTTCTAGGTAAATGGATGCATCTTGAGACCATACTCTTAAGTGAAATAAATCGGACACACATGTTTAAATACTGCATAGTTTCTCTGGTGTGAGAAACTGAAGTGTAAACGAAGACTAAAATGTACTATATTGGGAAAGGGAAGAAAATGTCCAAATGGGAAAGGGAACAAGGGAGGGGGAAAGGAACAGAGGGACAAGAGAAATAAGAAATGGAAGGAAAAAATGGAAACAAAGCTTTTGTAAATAGGGAGGGAGGAGGGGGTGAGGGGAGGGGAGTGGGAAGAAAAGAAGCAACAAGATATATCATGTACAGGTACAAATTCCCTATGATGAATGTTATCAATATGTACAGCTAAAATGTACCATTAAAATAAAATTTAAAAAAAAGAATCACATGTTCTTATAGTGAGTTCTAGGACTCTATGCCAAGAATAATTAGCAGGAATATTAGAAACAGTAACATTGTTATGTCTCTTACCTATGAACCTAGGTCAAGTGTATTAAATGCTTTTAAGGTAGAGGCCCATATCTGAAATCCAGCCATTTGTTGAATGGATGAATAAATGAATAAATTTTGATTAGTTTCCATCCCTATAGTGTGTTGACCTTTGGGTGCTCTATAGATACAAAGGTTAATTAGAAACATTTTGCCTCAAAGGAGTTTATAGCAAGATGGCAGAAAAGACTGGACATGAAGATAGAAAACTGGCATGGGAGAAGTAATACTGTGGAAGTTTAGAAACAAGGGAAAAATTTCAGTAGGGGTAATCAGTGAATACTCCAGCCAAATGGAAAATAAAAAATAAAAGGTTTAAATTTTTGTGTGGGTGCATCAGTCAACTATTTAACAGCACTGCTATGTAACAACCATCCCCTAAACATGCTGTCTCGAAATAATCATTTATTCTGACTCTTGTATCTGTGCATCAGATTGGCTCATTCTGAGTCTAGGCTTTGTGCTAGACCCAGGTATTTAATACTCTCCAAGAATTAGCAGAAACAAAGATATCTTCCTCTTGGTAAAGAGTGAGAATGCAAATCTCATCTCAAACTCCTGAACAATTCACATCTCTTAACATACCAAAGTCCAAGTGAATTCTAATACCACAAGCATGAGGGAATATACTCCTCTCAAGGAGGAGTATGTTCTTCAGGGAGAGGAAGGAGAAAGCTTTAATTTTTGATGAAAAACAATGTAATATATTTTTTGTGGTGAATACATGAAGATTTCTGTATGTGTGGGAAATCAATTGGGAAGTGTCAGGATTTAGATCCTAAAAGAGATGTCGAGGTTGAATGAGAGCAGCATGAATTCTAGTCAAAGGAATGTAGCTTTTTTTTTTAATATATTGAGTTAGGGCACACAATATATTCCATGAAGATGAGTGCTGAGAATGTCTGTCTGAAATCCATTCATTGGATAATTTGGATATCTTTTGATAAAACAGGTTTAGAAGAAGAATGAAGGCAGCAGCTATATTTTTAAGGGGTTAAGAAGAGTAGAAGTAGTGAAGCAGAGGCAATTGCTATCAGTATCACTTCCAAAGACATCAAAGGCAGGAGAGAGGGGGTTTTGAAAGGTTAATGTAAGAAAGAGCAAAAGTAAGGGAAATCAGCATAGTGCTATGAGTGCTTATATTCAAAAGAGGGAGATTCTGAGGCTGGTGATGTCCCAAGACAGTAAGTCATAGACAATGGAAACAGAACTGCCATCTTGGTATTTTGTAAGGCAATACCCTAGTATTGAGTAAGGCAATACAGTCTTCCAATAGCTTTATCATACACGAATTTGTAAATGTGGTATACTGAAGGAGTCACAACACTTTTGAATATTGAGAAGATCATCCCTACTACTTAATATGATCAAGGGAACTTATTTTCAGACATTAGGTGGGGGTACAATATTTACCTGTGCAGTTAACAAGCAACTTACGAACACAGGCAGTCACTTGAGTTGTTAATTAATGTTTAATTTTTTAATTGCTCACACCTGCAGACATTTCCCCCAAAAGGAAAGAAGTCCTAATTTCAACCCAGGGTGATAGGTGTTGGGATTTTCTTCCACGAATCTCTAAGTAATTACAACTTGTCTGTATTCTCTGGGATTTAGTAATATAATGCAGTCATGCCCTGAGTGTATATTGAGCAGAAGCTGAGAGTAGGGCTACTTAGTGTGAGGTCTAAAGAAGGAGACGGTTCAATGTCTCTCCTCAAGGACCAGCCGCTGCAACTGGAAAAAGATGGCACAGATAGGTGGAATAATAAGCATTAAGAGAGTTTTACACACTGATTTTGCTAGCTTGGAGCTATGAACCGAGGATAGTATAGACGATGTAGAATGTTGTATGCTGACACAGTGAAGATCACATGCTAGAGATTCAGACCGCTCGGGTAGGAATCTTGGCTTGTTGGCTTACTAGCTCTGTGATGTTGGTCAAGTCCTCAGTTCCTCTAAGTATAAACTGGACATAATAGTGGCTCCCTATAAGGATTGTTGGAAAGACTAAGTTAATATATAAAATAAGCATTAGGAGGTAGAGTGTCAGAAACCACTTTGATTTATTCCTCTTGAAGCAAAACTGTTGGCCTCTGTGGGAGCAACTCTCTGAGGTGGTCACACCAAGGCCAGTGACTCTCTTAACTTCTCTTCCTCTACTCTTCTCTCTCCTTCCCATCCCACATCCTTCACCATGAGCATCCCATCTCTTGCTTTGCTCTTCCCCTTATTATTAACATTTGTTATCATCAGAGGGTCTGTCCAGGAAGCCAGGGTCCAGTCTGGACAGGCAACTCTGTTGTCCCTTTAAACATTTTGTCCAACTTGCCTATAGGTTGTAAACAGATACCATTAATTGGATCTTCTTTGGAGCTGCCATAGCTGCATTTGGAAGGGTGCATAGCAGTCAACCAGGCCAATTGTGGAAAGACAGTCATCCAGCTAAAGGACAGAACAAACACAGAGTCAAAGAAGTCGGAAATACTTTAACAGCAGAATGGAAAGGCCGGTACTAGTACGGTTGTGCTGTCCAATAGAAATATACTAACCACACATGGTATTTTATTTTTTCTGGTTCAACATAAAAAGTAAAAGATAGGTGAAATAAATTTTACTCAGTCACTATTTTAACGCACTGTATCCAGAATAGCATTATGGTAACTTGTAAACAGTGTAGAAAAAAATAAAAGAATTCATTTACGTCCTGTTTTTCTGGTACTAAGTCTTTGAAATCTGGTTTGTATTTCATGCTTCTGGTTGATCCCAGTCTGGACTGGCCATGTTTCAGAGGATCAGTAGCCACATGTGGCTAATGGCTATTTTATTGATCAAGCAGAACTCAACTGTGGTAAGGGTGGAAGAGAGTGGAGATACAGGCTAAAGCAGATGAAAGAGGGTTTTGCTGACCACGACAAAGCCTATATGAGGGCTCACAAGAGATCTCTTTTAAAGAGAATAAAAACCAGTTTATACACTATAACTAGGCTTCTTGCTGTCACCTGAGAAGACCTATGAGAATTTCTCCTCCTTCCTTACCAGGAGATAGCGCACAGCTGTACTTCAACTGAATCATTTGAAAATATGAAAAATACTATCCAACTATTTAGAATAAAAGTGTTAAGGAATTTACTGAAAATGACTACTGAGTAAAATTAGAGAGGAAAACCCACGTAACCCTAGTATACCATCTTTCTGTCCCGTGGACTGTACACTTACCCTGAAGAGAGCCTCCTGCCTTATTTCAGTGGGCTCACACTATGTACATCAGAGCTCGCAACAGAGCTGGCCAGTGGGAGCCCACTGCTAGCATCCTAGATGAATGGAAGGACCATCTTGGTTGGCTTTCCTTCAACCGCCCACCTTCCATCATAGGAGCATGGAGTTAATTCAGTTGTCAAGTGATGCCACCTGTAAGATTTTACTAATGAAAGCTCTATAATAATCATACCTTGGATCATTTTGTCATTCACCAGAAGGCTGGTGTGTTAAATGTGCTCATTAAATATTTGTTGAAAGAACTGATGGATAAAGGAGTAATTCCTTTTTGTGCAACAACAATATACTACACACTGTTAGGAGCAGTTGCTGCACTGGTGGTAACATAGAGATAAACACAGTTCACACTTGCTTTATACTTTCTTAGGCTTAGCTGCTTTAGAACACCCGGAGAGACTAAAATAGAGGTGTCCTATCCTGTCCTCCTTGGTGGATCAGTCCTTGAAGGGAGGTCAGAGCCAGGCACCTCCAAGCCCAGGGCCTGGATGTGGACGTCAGGTCGCCATTCCGCAGCAAAATCGGCACCTTCCTGTCTGAGGCAGCAGGAGGCAGTGGAAACATGTGTGCTACCCAAAGAGGTAACAGCTCAGCTCCCAACAGAAGGAGAAGGACAAGCTGAGAAAATCAAAAGCGGGGAGAAAAGTATGCTGCACAGAAGAAAATTTTGATATGATAAATTTATATTATTTTGCTCCTGCATCCTAGTCACCCATCTCTAAGGATACTGTGTATGTGAAAATGTTCAGAAAGGTGTAAACTCCTTTATGAGTGTAAAGCATTATTATTTCATGGATTCCTTCTGAGGAAACCCAAGTAGAGTGATGGGGAGCAGAATGAATATTTGATAGGCATGGAAAGCGCTCCACAATGTAGGCTTTCTCTCCCAGAAGGAACTTCCCTAGAACCACAGCAAACTGCCCCTCAGCCAGAGTGCCCACAATGCTGGTACTAACTGCACTATTTAGTATGAAAATAACGGTTTATCGGAAACTCTCTCTGAAACATATGACTCATTTACTGTCTGGGCCTAATGGCCCATGAGGGCAAGGTTGTGCTTGCCTTTTCGCTGGACCTCCTGGGCAGGGAGCAGTGTTTTGCATAGTGCAGGGAATACATGTTGTCAGCAGGAGCAGGTTAAGTACGGAGACATTTATCTATTTTTAATTGATCTGGTGTTTTGTCATGAATAACAGCCGGTCTAGATGAAACTATACGTAACCAACCCTGAAAGGAGTTAGCTATCATTTTAGACTGAATTTTGTTTTATAACGTGGTTAATACACAAATGGTTCTCATTCATTTTTTTTAAAAAAGTAATTTCAAATTTCAACATAATGAAGCAAGAAATTCCTCCATTTTTTGTGCATCTCCCTAAGTTGCCACTGTGAGAGCCTGCTACATGTCTGTCCAAGCTCTGGTCTGTGTCTTGGCGTGCCTTTATGTATAGTAGTGCCTGTATTTGATCACAGTGCGTACACTGGTCTGGAATTTCTTTTGTATGTTTCTGAGTATGTTTTGGAGTTTTGTCCCTGTAAGAACAATATCCACTCTTTTTAGTAACTTCATAGTATTCCACATACAAAAGCACTGTACTTTGTTTATACTTACATTTTGCTAGTTTAGTAGTTTAGAAACGGTCTTACTTTTCTCATTGCTGAGACAAAATGCCCAACACCCAAAGTTAAAGAAGGAAAGTTTTATTTGGCTCACAGTTTGTGGAGGTTTCAGTTCACAGTCAGCTGGCTCCGTGGCGGGGTGGCCTGGCAGAGGGGCATCACAGAAGAGAAACAGTCCACAGCAGGCAGGCAGGTGAGAGCACATTAGCCCTCTTTCTGTCCCTTATATTTTGTGCAGGCTACCTGCCTTAGGGTGGGTGTAGCAGTCACATCCTTAATCCCAGCCAGAACTATGTCAAACCCATCAGTGGACTGATTTAGTAATCACACACCCTTGATCCCAGCACCACACACTCTAGATTCGGCCTCCTGAAAAGCATCCCCACCGTGACTACATGAGACTTTGGAGGCACATCTAGACACAAGCCATAACAGAAACAGTTTTAAATAAACAGCTTTGTTCATATATTTTGTGTGTATTAATCTGTGTATCTAGCTTAGATTCTTAGGATCATCTAATAAGGTAGCGCTCTTCTTACTCAATCATGTTTGAACTGGTTTGTCTTTTTTTAATTTAAGAATATGGTATAGAAAAAAACTTTTTCATTAAGAATTCTTAGGTGACAGTTTCTTAATTGACAATTTAATTGTGAATTTTAAATATGTGATGGAATCAAATATTTCACCTACACACATGCCACACACACATACGTATACACACATACATACGCACACACAGTTTCTAAATATGCTTTGTAGCACTGAAACGTTTGCGGCCTTAGACTAGGGAACCTTGTAGACTAGGATACCCTGTATCACTGCCATGTGCGGGACTCCTGCCACTTCCCTCCTATTCGTATTCTAATCCCAGTAAGAGAACCTTGAAGACTTACATAGAGGACAACCCATACAGCCCTACGAGGCAGCCCTGGTATTTGAGGTTTTCCTCAGTCACAGTTTTATTCTTTGGCATTCACAGAATCTCAAGCTTAACCCTGAGTCTTTTGTTGCAGAGTCAAGATCAGTTATGCTATAATGCTGTTAAGAAAAATTAGGGAGGATATGTGGCCCTTCAGAAAAGCAAACAACGTTTTAACCTTGGACATAGACATCAGAACTGTTTATAAGTACTTTTTGAATGAACAATGAATGGAAGAAAGTGAAGCAAAAGAAACTAAATTTGTGGCTCTTTGGACCATTTTCTAGATCAGTTATTGCCACCCGAGTGCTGGTCAGAACCGACTGCAGCTGTTAGGAATGGGCAGGAATGCCCTGGTTTCATTGGGGCATCCATCTGGATAACAAGCTCTCACTGGGTCTTTAATGATGGAGTAGGGCTGTCTGGAGGAAATTCCCAAAGCCCACAACATTTGCGCTTTCATGTGGACTAAAAAGAGAAAGTGAAGAGTTGCTGTACAAGTGACTTTAGCAAGATACAAGGTCTTCCAGATCGATATCCACCAAACAACAAAGGCCATTGATAAGCTAAGCTGTGATCAGCCAGATAGCACCTGTGGGCTCTCTTTGACAAATGTGACTAGCAAGTCCTTTATTTCGTACATCACGTAGGAAGGAATCAAAGTCGAAATAGAGGATTCTTTACTTTTTCCAGTTAAATGAGCGTATACAGTTGTGACTGCCCATCTACCTTAGTAAGGTTATCTTTCTTTAAGAAAAAAGAAAGCTATTTATTCATAGTATAAAAAGAAAGCTATTTATTCATAGTATATTTCCCTACTGTGGGTGCGCTTATTTCATTCAATAAATATTTATTAATAGACTATATATAATGTGGTATGGTGCTAGGCCTTAGGATATGCATCTCTGTCTGTAAAGTGTACTTTTAAATGCCATCATTTTATATATTTTCTGAAATATAAATCTGAGTTTTACTGTCTCTACTTCTGTATTGAATTCCCTGAACAGCTGATTACAGACACATATTCATGACCAGGGTCATCCTGAAGTAGGGATGTTTTAGCCCATCGGTCTTTTTGTAAGCTATGCGTGTGAGGGCTAGGCAGTTCTATCTGATTTTTAAAGGACTTATTAATGATATTTTTTAAGTACCTACGAGTGATAGGCATTGAGAGTGATTAACAAAGAGAGAAAGAAAGAATGAACTATGTCAGTCCTCCACAGGTTTATAATCTGGTTCAAGAATAAAATCAATGGGGCTGCGGATTTAGCTCAGTGGTTACAGTGCTTGCCTTGCAAGCACAAGGACCTGAGTTCGATCCCCAGCACACCCCCCCAAAAAAAAGAATAAAATCAAGATGCTACAAATATCAGCACAAAGGGGCATACGATTATGTGGCTGAAAGTTGTAGGTATTTTGACCGAGGGGCAGGTAGAACTGTCAGAACTTTATATACCTTTTTTTTTGTAGGAGATAGATGAAATCTCACCATTTTGGCCAGCCTGCCTTTGAACTTGGGATTCTCTCATTTTAGCCTCCTCAGAGGCAGTAAGGCTCTATCTCCTTACTCACACTAAACATGCACTCTGAACACGAGAGTGTAATGCACACATGAAGATACTGACAAAATGTTCTAATTAGCAAGACGTTAATAATTATGTAAATAACTCAATCTCGAAAAATCCTAAATTCTCTAAAAATCACTGGACTAGCCTGGGAATAGGACACTCTTAAATATAGTTGGTAAATTTATTCTGGGGATCAACATTAAAAGGGAAAAAAGGTTGAGAAATGAACTTTAAAAATAAGCATGACATTGATTTATGTTTTAATGTAAACAGTGACCTCTCATCCAAGGTCATCCCTACCCCCCAACAGCTGGTTATTATCCAGAGATTTTGTGCTGTAAATGTGTGTCAGGTTGGCCTAGAGTGTGTGGATACATGTGGGGAAAGGCCTTTTGAAATTTAGGAATGAGTGCAGTAATAGAAAACCTGCTTAACAAATAGGGATGTGTTTTCCAGTGTAACAAAAAGCGCCCCCTGCAGGTAGGCAATATCTGTCTTGGTGGTTCTTTGTATTGGTTCTTTTTCAGAAAGAAAGGGTGGCAGACAGACAGGTGGCAGCAGCAACTCCCATTCCTTTTTGGTAGAAAAGCACACCATTTTCCAGAGTATCCATGCAAGATTTCTGCTTATCTCTCATTAGCAAGAATTCTATTGTGGTCATTACACTTGTTCTCAGGGGTCCTGAGAGGGCAAATAGTATGCCATGGAGTAGAAGCAGGCAGGCGATAAGGGGTTGGCAATGAGCAGTGGATCTTAGAATTTCATTTTATAGATGAAAAAATGATATTAAGGACAGAGTAAATTTCCTAATTACATAGTTAGGTGACACTTTAGGTGGTGGCCAGGTTGAGATGCATCCTGCTGTTGGCTTATGCCAAAGACCTTTCTCTTGACCATTGAGCTTAGAACTCACAAGGCAGCTTCACTTTCTAATGTATTCTGTTTCCTTGAATCTAGCCATATATATAATATACATATTTATAGTTCTAAATTTTTAAAACTTTCCAGTTTGCTTTTGGAAAGTCCTCTTTTTTGTCAGTTGATTGTTCTCTGCGTAATTTATACCCCGTAGAAAAATTTCCAAGAAAGAACTGAGACTTGACTCAGGGATGAATACAGTGTACTCTAACGGCTTTGAATTCTGTTGTGTTATGTTTGAATCCTACCTCTACCACTGGCTAGACTGTGATGTTGAGCAAGTGAAGTGTCATATCTTTGTCAGTTTCTTCATATGCAGTAAGAAGAGTTTGGCAATACTCAACGGCTTTCTAGATGAAGTCAATGAGACAATACTTTTAAAGTGTCTAACTATAGTATCAATCAGCGTAGTAGATGGCTCATAACTATTTGCAAAAATGGTTAAAAGGAAAAGGAGGTAAATTCAAATATAAACTAAAGTTGGATCATTCGGACTAGTATGTCCTCATATGGATTTCCTTTGTTCCTGGCATGTGTTCGTGTATTGTGTATGTATGCACATGCTGCATTTTGCTTTGGCTGCTGTGAAGTGAGCAGCTGTCCTCTGCCATGCCCCTTTGCCAGGATGTTTCTGCCTTGTGCAGGCTTAAAAGCAATAGAGCTGGCTGAACATGGACTGAAACCGTGAGCCAGAATAAACATTTCTTCTTCTTTTAAGTTGTTTTACTCTGGTGTTTTGTCACAGCAACAAAAAGCTGACTAACTGAGCCTTTCAAATATTTACTTAATGGTATGGTATTGTATACATTCTTAGCACTTTGCTTCTTCTGAATTATAGAGTGTTTTCTTGAGAGGTAGACCTTTTGTCATATTGTACATACTATTTTACACTGATAAACTAAACAATGTTTAGCACAGTTCTTGGCAAATAAATTACTTCCAGGTTTTGTTTGTTTATATATTTATTTATTCACAGTGCTGGGATTGAACCTCAGGACTTATGCATGCTGGAAGTGCTGTACTACTGCTTTAATTTTTATAGACTTAGCTTTAATTTTTATGTGCAATACTATGAAGTTCACACTTGTACAGGACCCATTCTTGTAAGTATATCTGTAAGGCAATTTATAGCAATTAATTTTCTGGGCTAAAGCATTTGTGAATCAACCACTCTGATAAGAGACTGTCAAATGCCTAAAAGCTTGTGGCAAATATTCCCCCACAATGACCAGGTAGAAGAAAAATCTCATTTTCATCTCTTTTCCCCAATTTATTTCCTTTCTCTTTCAGTGGTACTTCTCAACAACCTGAGTGGCATTGTCTGTCAAGTAGACTTTATTTGATTTGGTGATTTGAGCTTCTGCTTCCCTGAAGAGGAGAAAACAAATGAGCTCCGGAGAACATGGGAAATCATGTTCTGGCAGTACCAGCCAATGAGAATTTGGCTGAGCTATTTCTCCTGATTCATGAATACTCACAATTGTGTGGTGTTGTATCTAAGGTTCACCACTTTCCTTGAGTCCTAAAATGATTATTTTTGCTTATATTTAATCACATTAAATAATTGTCAAAAATAATGATATTACCACAAAGACGATCCTGCAAACTACATATCATTGGAGTCCTTCTTGCCCTATGGAGATCTCATATAATTGACTTGACTCTTTGATTCTACAGTTCATGAGAATTTAAATTTATCTCCCCCTTCTGAATTTTGATGGTATATTTTGTCTTTTCCTTGTTTCTAAGTATGTGGTAGTGCTTTTGTCCTTCCTCAATATTTTATGCAGTATTTCCAGACTTAATCTATAAGAGTTTGCTAATGGGCCCTTTCTAGGCTTTTTTTTTTTTTTAGTTAAATGGTGGGAAGAGCTTGTGGCTAGTTCCCCCAGGCCACCCTGAGAGAGGTGAGAGAGAGGGAAAGGAAGGGGTATGACAGCTGCTGCTTGGGTCACAGCGCCTCTGGCTTTCAGAGAGAAAAGGAAGAATTGTGCCACGTTTCTTTTTGCTCTCGTTTCCACAGTGTGGAACGCACCCCCATTCTATGGCTCATTGTTTCAGCACTTCCTCTTCTTAAGCCCACAGTCAAGTGCCTCAGAAGAAGACCATGTCTAATTTCGTAGTTCACTGTTTAGCAGAAATTCAGTACTCAGAATCAGTGTTTATTGATTGGTATTTTATTGATTGGTTGATCTTTTGGCTGAAAATTCACCTCCCTCATACCTTCCTGGCAAGAACCTAAAGAAACTAATATTTAATATATTAGAAATGTTTGATTTAGTCCCTGGATGCTACACTTTGAGTAAGGTTTCTTTATTTTGACATGAGACACATCCTCATTTTATTCTCCTAGCAGTGTTTCCCATTGCTTGCTCTTTTCCAAACTGCCTTTTATAAATCTCTCTTTTCCTTTTCTTTCTGTATTTTCACACGAATTCTTTCTTGTTGTTCCAGTTGAAATCCGTAATTGCCTTTATTTCTATGTGATTCTCCTCTCTGCTTTCCCACCATAAGATATATTCACCTGATTTGAAAGAAAATATCATTTGTTTCCTAGCATCTGATGTGAATAACAGTGAAATGTTTGTTTAAAATTAATGCTTTGAGCAAAGAACACTGTTTATTTGACATGCAATATTTTAATATTTAACATACTATGATGTAAAAGTTGTGGATGAAAAATCTCCTGGTGTGATCTGGTTGCCTAACAATTTACAATCAGCTGCAATATTTTGTTTGCTATAATTACTCACTGACAAAACAGAATAGAAATGCAAAAATATAAAATGCTCTCAGTTTGCTTTTTATTTCATAATGTGGAAAAGCTCTTTATTCTTGAGGGAAAGAACATAAAAGGGAAAGCTAGCTTAGTCGCATACCTGTCTCTATAAACCAACTTGTTAGCAGTAAGAGTCAAACCAGGAAGGGTTTCCAGAGAGTTTATAAGAGGCCATGTGGTGTGGACTTGAGGTTGTAGGGCAGGGCCCAGGACTATCACATTCCATCTCTTATGCCTGAGTCTCACTATAATTTTCCATTGTTCCTGTTCCTAGATGGCATCTCTAGATCTTCTCTTAGCCCACTGAAGTTCCTTAGATGAAAGGTGGCAATCCTCTGGGCTCTTGTTAGAAAAATGCCTGACCCTGATATTCTTTCCCCCTCCCATTATTTGCAGTCTTGACAGCCACAGGTTTAAATGGGAGCTGGAGTCTGAGTAGAGTGTGACAACCAACACTTAGGCATTGTGTGTGTCAACCAATAGCTTCATCTTTGGTTTCTTCTACTGTGAAAAAAAGCCCTTCCTGCATTCAGAGATAGGAGCATTCGCGTTTCAAATCCCTGGCGCCTCCACGTCACCTATATTTCCAGTTTGAAAACTAAAAAGAATTTTTGTTTCAGAGAGTCTGAATAGAGTTGCCACAATACAGTTTTCCAAGAAGTAATTAATAGAAGAAATGGAAGCAAGATTTTTCTTTATGATTAAATTAAACAAGAACTCTCCAGTCGAAACAAAACAAAACATTAATTTTGGCATCATACTTGGGGTAAAAACTTGTGCTACATTTTTAAAATCTGAAAATGGCTAAGACAACTTTATGTTGAATTCTTAGTTCAAAATGTCATTTTTCTCTAAATAAGCTACTTTCTTCTCAAATGTCATTCAGATTTTACTTAACTTATTCAAAGTCAGTGGTATACTTTTAGAACAAACTGTGGGAAACCATTTACCAAAGCAGTCAATATGCAGTCTAGAATTTCTGACACATAAAGTAGTTAATGGAAAGAATTAATCATTGTATAAAAAAAGTGTTGTCAGAATTTGGGGAAACTTCTTAGAAGTTCATATATACTAAATGATACACATTAAAAGGATAATTTTCTCCATACATTCAATATTGCAGAATTTAGTGATCCTTAGTCCCCAAATTGTTTTCATGGTTTAAATTCATTCTAACTTGATTTTTAGATAGCTATAAAGGTGATTTTCAAGTTCAAAAATTTCACAGAAACATGTAGCATGGGGATGGAGTTCAGCAAATATTTCAAAATTCTAATTATATTTTCTGGTATGTTCTACTCTAAAGGTATAAAGTTCCACTAAGGCTAATAAGATAACTTGTTTATTGCAATATTTCTGCCAGTGATAAGGAACTGGGCCACTACTCATTTTTTTTACATGCATCTAGGCATGGAAAAAGGGAAAAAAAGGAAAAAGTTTAATAGGCACAAAATAACACCTATGAATTAAATTTGCTTTTTATGGGTGATACATGATATGGCCACCTTAGAAGGCCCTGTTGAAGTTAGACTATTTTAGATTTAACAAATGAATAGTGAAGTTCTATTGAGAGAAGGGAAATTTATTGTAAAGCCACGTGGAGCCTTGCCCTGGACGTGGAAAGCCAACAAGAATTTAAGAAGCTCTAAGTAGCCCTCATGAGAATCCTGGTGACAAAAACTCTGCTGTTTTCTCCTTTATGCCTGTTTGTTTCCCTGGTTCCAGGGCGGGCCTTCGAACAATCAGCGTGGACTTGACCATTGTGGTTTCTACCATGAGCTCTTCACCTAAGTTCTTGTCACTTGGTCTTCGTTATCCAGTTCACATTTCCAAGAGCAATTACAATGTTTTGTTGTAATTTATCCAGTATTTGTGTTTCTCACTGTGAGAGGGCTTTACAAATCAATTGAGTTATTTCATCTCTCTTAGGGAACCACCCTCAGAATCTTTCTAAAATTATGTTGTTAGTTTTCTCTCTGTGGGCTATAATTGACATCCTTGATGCAGATCATCTTTTAGGTTTCTTTAAAACTAATTCAGAGAAAAGAGCTTTGAAATTAGGCTACATGTGGTTTCTAGAAAAGGGAAAAACAAGAAATACTTGTTTATGGTGCTAAGATATACATAACATAAAATTTATCACCCTAGCCATTTTTCAGTGTATCTATCATTGGTATGGAATATCTTCACAATGTTGTTCAACCATTTCCACTATAAATTTCTGGAACTTTCTGTCATCCCTAACAAAAAGTCTATGTCCAGTACCCAGAAACTCCCCTTTCCTCCTTCTCTTAGCCCCTCCCAGCCTCTTTTATACATTCCTAGTTCTGTGAATTTGCCTATTGTAAAGTCCAAGTAGAAAGAATCATATAGTACTGTATCTTTTTATGTCTAGCTGACATCCCTTAGCATTATGTTTTCAAGGTTCACCCATGTTGTAACATGTTGGAATTTTATTCATTTTCAAGGATAAATAATATTCCATTGTGTGGATATATACATTTTGTTTCTGAGGGAAAAGCATTTTAAGTTGGACTTTCTGGGGAAGAAAAGGTATGGCAGTATTGCTTCTTGGCAAGGAAGAGTCTGAAGCAACAGACTAGGCAGTCTTTTTATAGATCTTGCTTATATTCCATTTACTAGTAATGTGGCCCTTGGGATTTAGGATTTTTACTTTCACTCCTCTAAACTTCTTCTTTGCCATCTGTTGTATGAACATAATAGTATCTCTTAAAATTTGTTCCAAGGTGTATATGAAATAATATATAGGATATGCCTGGCATGGCAAATGGTGGGTGTAAGACAGTAAATGCTATTTTCGTCCTCATTCACCATTCTCCCATCCCAGGAACTCCCATGCACAACAAAGAATGAAGACAAATGTACTTTTAGGTGTGTTTCTTTGTAGTATAGTGAGGACAAGAGTCCTGAGTGCCTGTCAAGCAAGGATGGCAAGATCCTCAGACCATTAAAACTGCCCTATGGCATCTTTACCCCTTTCTGTCTGTCCCGTGGCCTGGAGGTGACTGACTTCCTGCATCTAGCGGATCTCAGGAAAGGACAGAAAGTATACTCTTCTGTCTACCATGCTGAAGACACCTTTTCCACAGCGAAAGTGTCTGCCTCTCCTTCACATTGCTTTTGCTGTTTCCCATGAAAAAAATCTTTCTCATTTTGATAAAAAGCAATTTCTGTCCTCCAGCAGAGACTCTTTGCGAAATGCATGTGCTTCTCTGGTATAAGTGTATAAAATCTGCATGACATGGAGACTGGCAGTGACATAATTTCAGCAGCCAGCAAGGGGCTGGTTGGAAACACACACCCTCCTCATCCTGCATTTGAATGAAAAGATGACAGGTGGTGTCTCGCTGCTGGTTGTGGGGGGCATGTCCAACTTCACGGTGCATGAAGCAACATTGGAGAGTTTCTGTGCTTCATGCAAACAGTAGAGTCAGCACAGGGCAGTGGGCAAAGCCATAATGAGCATCGGATGCTCCTTCTCCCCAGACCTCTTCCCAATGTATTAAATGGTTGGTTTCTGGCAAAACAAAACAAAACAAAACAACCAAAAAAAACCTTTTAGTTCCAAATAAATTCATAGTAATAAAACCAGAATCAAACCGAGCTTTCTAGTCTACTACAAAATTTCTGGGAGAAGTTCTTAGTCAAATCGATTGTGTCTGTGTGTTTCTGAAGAACTTGAAGATACAGAGCAGAGATGTTGTACACTCCTGCCCCCCCAGGCCTCGGGAAGCCTGTGTGTGGAAGTTCCACACTGCTGTTAGGACTTGCTGAAATGTGCTCTCAGACACCTTCCTGAAGAGTGACAATGGGTCAAGGGGGCCAGTCTTGAGTTCCTTTTGGAGGACAATGCATAAGACTTGGTTTTATATGGGGTGGCATTTTTCAGACCCTAAAATTAGTGTTTCTTTTGAAGTATTTGGGCTTTATCCATCATATCAACCCAGCTAACTAGAATATTTCTGAATCCTTGGGAGCTACAAGTTCAGTATCTTCAAAGCTGCCTCAAAAGGGTCTGTGGTGCGTGGCAGTTTTCATGCATCAGGTCTGAGTTGGACTTCCGGCTCCTAAGGGCACTAGCTGTGTGACTTGGAGCTGATCATCTAACTTGCCTGAGCAAAAGTTGCTTCCCTATGAAATGGTAATAAGCCTGCCCCTTCTGCATGTTGGTCTCTGAGTTTGACTTAAATAAGAGCTTTTGCTAAATGCTTTGCATGGTGTTTGCCGTATAGCAAGCAGCCAAAAAATGTTGGTTCCCTCTCCTCTTTCATTCAAGTATAATTTTCATTAGATTTTCATTTTAAGTCTAATTTTTCTTGGTACAAATATTAAGATAATTAAGTTCTGTGCAGCACCATTTTTATGACACAGGTATTGACCAGGAGTAAATCTGAAAAATAGAAAGAAAAAGAACGTCTATCACCATTACCATTTATCCATTGGTATCTTTTGCCTTTTTCTAGTTAAAGGCTTTTTTGGTAAAGATTTTTTTTTTCTTATCCATATGTGTTGCATAGTGTTTGCCAGGTGTTTTTATGTGTGCCACAGTATGGAGAAAGTGACAAGGAGGGGCCCCTCACGGTGGTCCTTCTCTATGCCACAGGATGAGGCTGACAGTGAATCCCTTCAGGCCCCTCTATGGTCGCTTGACCTTGTGCTGGAACATTTAGCATCAAGGAGACAGGTGTGCCGCATGCTCCCCCTGCCTTTCTGTGGATCAAGGAAAGTGTCTGAGTGTGGTGAAAAGCAGGGAGGCTATTTTGTGGAATGGGCGTAGTCTTTTCCAGTGCTGGGGAACTGAAGACACGCACACCACAGCACGCTGTTTGTATAATTGAAAGCTCTGAAAGGATTCAATGGACTCTATTCGTTTTAGTTATGCAGAAAGTCATATAGCTGCAGGATATTTCTTTTTCTTATGTTGGAGTGCTGTCTTCTCTGGGCAAAGACAGACACACACACACATACACACACATGCATGCGCACGTGCACCCGCAAGTGCATACTGCCTTAACATCAGTGGGAATCAGAAATGTTAAGCAGCTATTCTTAGCTTATTGGTTCCTTAATGTGAGTAATAAGCAAAAACACAAATTTCTCACCAGTGGCAAGTAATGAACTGGCATTATTGTTGAGGAGGCTAAGGATGGAATTTAAATGTTTCTACACAAAGACTGAGTGTGAAAGATCTGAAGGTACCAGCAACAATAACAACCACCACCAACAAAAGAAGGCAGGTGACTGTTGCTCAGTATTACCTTTAAGGCAAATAATACAGAGCTGTCAAAATACTGGATGGTCTTAGTCCTGGTTTCATCATTAAGTAACAATACAGCTCTGTGTTATTTCAAACCCAACCTGCTCTTGAGAAGTGTTTCCTGAGGCAGGGAAGTGGGGTGTATCAAAGCTGAGTCACTTCTGTAAGTAGCAGGAGCACAGGGCACATTTGCACGTCTTCTTCCTTTTGTCAAGATCAACCTTTTTTCTGTCTGACCATAATAAACCATTTACCCTGCACATATCTTCTGGGTTTTCTTTTTTCTTTTTTTTAAGTTTGCAACTAATTTTGTACGCTGTAACCTTTCTTCTTTTGTTTTTGTTCATTACTATTTCTTTCTGATAATTATTTGCAAACTTGTCATTTGGTTCTAAAAAGAAATTTGAATCGAATCCAAAACTTTTAGAACTCTGTGATTAAAAAGTCTAAATACTCATATGTAGAGTTATTATCAAATTAAACTTGCTTTACTCCTTTAGTAGCATAAATTTAGAAAGTTTTTTGCTTTTTGAACAAATAAATGTGCTCTCCTCCCAAATATGCATGCTCCCCCCATTAATCCCCTGAAAAATCTGATGTATGTGGTTTGCAACTAGTGTGTGTGAAATTCCTACTTTGAGTGCTTCTGTGGATAGATTAAAACTAGGTAAGTATATTGACGGAGATTTTGTATGTGCATATATGTATATATGTTTTAAGACAATAGTTTTTTCTACATTGAATATTTGAGATTTTCAACCTTGTCAACATGTTATATGACTGTGTTAGAAAAAAACTAGAGGAGGTAAAATGGTGGAGTTAAATTTGAAAGAAATGATGAGGGGGACTAAAGCACAGCCAACATGGCTTGGTATGATTTAGATATAACTGGTAAGAGAACCAGAAACAGAAACAGGGAAGCTGTCATTAAATGATTGGCTTGATTTTTTTCTATACCTTGAGAGAATTTTCATAGGCATGTGTTGAGCAAGGTATTACCATCCTTCTACCCTTATGGTCTTTCATGTTTCCTTAAGCATGGGCAGAGTTCTCCTATGCAGGCAACGTGTTCTGCCTTAACTAGCTCTCTTGTTGAGGAATGATAACATGAGCAGGCCAAATGTATGATTTAGAGACAATAGAGAGAATGCTAACATGGGGATCCCATTATTTGATAAAGATTTGTTGGGGTGCTTGTATGTGACAGGTGGAATGCTGAATGCTAAGGATAAAAATATGCAAAAGGAAAAAGAAGTGGTTGACATAATAGTGAGTTCAGCAGTAAAAATTCATAAAATTATTACAGATGTCATGTATATTTTAATAATAATTAAGATAACTTATTTTACCTGGTGTGGTTAGGGAAGATCTTTTAAGAAGGTGGCATCTAAAACTGAAAAGAAGACAGCCATGCTAAAAATGGAGGGAAAAACATTACAAGCACAGAGAAGATGCAAAGTCCAAGCCACCGAGGTAGGAAAGAGTGTGGTACGTCCACATCCTCACACAAGGTCATGTGCCTAAAGCATGGGGACAAAGACCTATGCTGTACTAAGGTTGGGAACACAGGTAGAAGTCAGGTCTCATGAGGATTGTATTCCAGGTATTATATGAAATTTTAGGTGTCTGGTTGTCAGACTTAAATAAAAATGCAGGGTAGTCATTAAACTTTAATAGATGACAAATACTTTGTTAGTGTAATTAAGACCCCAAATTCTCCAAAATCCAAAACTTTTAAGTGCTGAATGATCCCAAAACTGGAACATTTCACACTATGAAACTTTGTTTCGTGCAGAAAATTATTAAAAATATTGTACAAAATTACCTTCTTGGGTTGTGTGTCGAAGGCATATATGAAATATAAATGAATTTAGTGTTTAGATCTCGATTCTATCCCCAAGATAACTCATTATACACATGCAAATATTCCAAAATCTGAAACACTTCTGGTCTCAAACATTTTGCATAAGGGATACTCGATGTGTCTTGCATGGGGCATACTTATAGGTTAAAAAAAAAAAAAGAAAAGAAAAGAAAAGAAAAAGAAAAATGCTCATCTGAAAGTCAAACTATACTGATATCCTGTATTTTATCTGCTGATCCTAGATGGAGAGTCACTGGAGACTATAAATGGAGAGAAGTATTGTGATTTGATTTGATTTGGGTTTTGAAAAATCAGATGCCTTTGTTTCCTCACTACATGTTTCAGCTCCTACTTGTTGATCCCCAGGAGAAGCAGCAGAAGGGGAATTCTGGTGATTCTCAATGTTAAGGACAGGGTAGTTTCCAGGTGTCCCTCTTTTCTGCCCTACTGTTTTTAGATGAGCTGTCCACTTAAAATGAAGAACTTGAGACAAATTAAATTTAATGGAGTTTAGAGGAGCAAAAAGAGTTTACAATCCTGGCAACTCTCAGAACCGGAAGAGGTTCAGACTGCTGTGCCTCACAAGCTGAGCTGCAGCGCTGACAGACAGGATCTAGAAGTGAGGTACAGAGACCACTTGACGGGTTACAGCTCGTCTGCCTTTCCGGGCATGGTGTGATCAGTGGGTGGCCTGTCATTGTCTGGAGTTCGGCTGCTGTGATACGAGGCTCAAGTAGTTGACAGAAAAGATAAACTCTTAAGTAGACTGCTAAGTTAAGTTGCATAGAGGTTGATGTTAGAGAGAAACCTCTGGCCAAATTTGGTTTAATGCTATTCATCTTTTAGGGCTCAGCCTAAACACAGTTCCCACCCAGAAGCCTCACTGTCTTCCCAACCCCCAAAAGCCTATTTGGCACCCTTTCCTTCTGGGGTTCCAACTCCCCCTTCTTTGAGCAGAGGATTCATGTCATGTGTCATAATTGCTTGTCATCTGTCCTCCTTACCAGACTGACAACCCTCTGAGCGCACCAACTGTGTCTCTTCCTTTGTTGGCTGCATGGCATCTAGCTCAGGGTCTGATACAATGGACACGCTTACATGGATGAAAGAGATGACATCTCTTTAGCATAATCCCTGAGCCAGTGAGTCTCAGTGTCTTCTATGAGTCAAATTTCTGAAATATCATTTGTTAAGGGCTTTATTTATTGAGCACTTCAAGCTGCTGGGTATTATGAAAAGCCTTGGAGACATCTGAATCTAAGTTGGTGTCCTTAAGGAGCTCGTATATTAGTTGAGAATATGAGATAATGCAGAAAAGTGAGGAAAGCCATTGGAAAAGTATTGAAGTATTGGAAGAGCTGGTACATTTGTGAGACTCAGTGATCCTTAGCCTGGATTCCATGGCCTGACCACATAAGGACACATGAAAGGGCTTGGAGTAGAGCTCAGTGTGCCCCTGAAATCATGTACACAGTGTCTAATGCATATGCATTCTGTAAGTAAGACAGTATCCAGCTTTGATCTGCAGAGTACCTGACCCCCAATATTGTTGGCAGCCTTCCTTGCCAAGTGCTGTAGAAACTCATGACGGACCAAAGTTTCCAACATAAAAAGGAAATCTGTAAACCAACAATGGAACAGATGAAATTTCTGGGGTAGAATTTCTAAAATAATAAGGGTAATAATTCAGCAATTTAATCAGCAGCATAATTAAAGATTTGTGTTCAATGAAGGAAGCCATGGAAAAACATAAACAAAGAATAAACTGAAAGAAAATATTGTAGATGTGTGTAATTGCTGACAGCTTTATACTTTTGATATACTCTTTATTTCTGCTAATTAGTAAACAAGATAGGAAATAAAAATTCTTAATGGCCAAATGGTATACATGGGTAGTTTACAGAGTGAAACCTTAAATGTCTAATGTGTATTTGAAAGAGTTATTATCTCACAGTATTTGGAGACATGAATATTTAAATGGTATCTGCTACTCCGTAGCCGTCAGATTGGCTTTAAAAAAAGAAAGAAAAGGTAAGAAGAAAATATTACTAAGAATGCACAAAAACCAGAATTTTGGGGTTGTTTGGTGTGGCAAAACATTAGAAATAATGTATATGTCCACTGACAGGAGAAGAGAAAAACAAAATTATGGCTTATGCTTGTTATAAAATATTTGTAGTAATTAGGAGGAATTAAAGCATAGATCAGCATGGTCTGACAGAGATATGATGTGGGCCACATATATAAT